>JAPYYD010005486.1:0-12064 GCA_028551405.1 Uromys caudimaculatus | reverse complement strand
TGAATTTTGTCAAATGCTTATTCAGCATCTAATGAAATGACCATGTGGTTTTTTTCTTTGTGTTTTTTTATGTAGTGGATTACATTGATGGATTTCCAGGTATTGAACCATCCCTGCATCCCTGGGATGAAGCCAACTTGATCATGATGAATGATCGTTTTGATGTGTTCTTGGATTTTGTTTGTGAGAATTCTATTGAGTATTTTTGCATCAATATTCATAAGGGAAATTGGTCTGAAGTTTTCTTTCTTTGTTGGGTCTTTCTGAGGTTTTGGTATCAGTGTAACTGTGGCCTCATGGAAGGAATTGGGTAGTGTTCCTTCTGTTCAGACTGCTAACTTTTAAAAGCTACTTGAATCATTTTTCTAGGTTCGAAATTCCATCAAAAGCCTTTTCTTGTATTGCCAGGCTCAGGGATAATTGTAGAACAAGGGACACAAAGATCATTAAAGAAAATGAGGGATGTGGATTTGATCAAAGACATCATATGCAATATTCTCAAACCGCAAAGTAACATGAAGAAAGATTCTCACCGTAACGGAAAATGGTAAATTAGAAGCATCAATCCATAATAACACACAGAGGAGTCAGAATATATGTTTTATGATTTCTATATCTAAGAGTCTTGTGGTCCTCATCCTGGATCTGTCTTTTCACTGGAATGCCAAGCTCTTTTACAGTTCTTTCTGCTGAAGATCTATTGGGACAGACCTCCAATTAACACTGTACAAAATTTTAAATACAACAAAGTTCAATTGTTATTTATCATTGGAAACAAAGCCTTTGGTTTCATGAGTGACTGATAAATGGTAGAATATATTCTGAATGATCTGAACTTTCAGAAAGCGAGAAGTTTGTGTTATGGTAAATCTCAGGATACAAATATTACTTATCTATTCACCCTATAAATACTACAAAATAATTTTTCAGTAGGTAAAAAATTCTTCCCATTTCTGTTGTTCTTGCTACAGTGTGTCATCTCAAAGCACTGGCCAGGATCTGCAGCCCACCACAGGCACCTTTTATCGTTGCAGCTACAGAGATGTGGGAAGTTAGATGTCTAAGCTGAGTTCTGTCTCTAAAAATCATTATGAACTGTGTAAACACTCTTCTTTTCCCCTCCTTGAAATTGATCAGTGGAGAAAGATTGTGTCTGAAAAGTGTTTCTTAGCTTAAAAAACCAAAATGCCTGTATTTGCCACACATGTGCAGTGTCCACAGCGATCAGAAGAGGGTGTAAGAACCTTGTGGCAGGAGTAATTAGGGTGTCGTGAGCTGCCTGTGCGTGCTGGGAACCAACTATAAGTAGTCCTAATTGCTGAGCTCTCTCTACAACCATCTGAGAAGTGGAGTGTCTTATATGTCTATTGTCTTATATGATAAACAATGCTATTTTACTTAAAGGATATATTTACTAAAGAGGAAATAAGAAAGATATTGTAGTGGCTATTTCTGATTGTCAACTTGACTATATCTGGAGTGAATTAAAATCCAGAATTAGAAGGCTCACCTGTGATCTAGATCTTGAGTCTGGAAGATACAAGTTTCAGGTGTGGTGGAAGCACACCTTTAATCTGGGCCACACCTGCTGCTGGAGATCTACATAAGGACATTGGAAGGAGGAAGATTCAATCTTCTTTGCCTGGGAGCCTTGTGGGACCTAGTGACTGCTAGATCCTCGGGTTTTCATTTACAGCTACTGCTGATCATTGTTGGGGAGTTTGACTACAGACTCTAAGTCATTAACAAATCCCCTTACTATATAGAGACTAAAAGTTCTGTGACTCTAGCGAACCCTGACTAATACAGATATAAAATTAAATTATTCAATTACATCTTTAGCATACTTTGTCTTAGATTTTGGTAGGGAAGAGATTAATATAAGAATTTTGGACCACTTAAGAACTTGACTGATATATGGGAAGTGTCCTCATCCTTTTCAGCACTGTACCAAAAGTTGTCTGATGCTACCTGTTAGTGAGGATAGCAGAGCATGATTGCCAGGAAAAGACTGTTCGAAATGGAATTTCTATTTTTCAAGGTTGTCCTCTTGCAGTCATTTTCCTTTCCTGGCATCTAACATTCTAAACTACCGTTCAATTTTTTGATTTGTATCATTAAAATCAAACGTTATATTCAGAAGCAGGGTAAAATTTCTTCTATATGATTTATTATTTAATGATTCTGTTATCAAACAGGCTTTACTGTGAATAATTTGAGGAAGTAGAGAGCCAAACATGCTGTTTCAGAGTGCAGGAAGCAGCTGAGAACAGGAAGAGGAATTTGTCTCTTTGAGTGAGGAGAGAATGAACAGCTGAGAGTGAAAAAGAGACAACCAGACTATCAGGAAATGTTTAGAAAAAGGTGGTTTTTCTATTTGCCGAACTAACCACCCATACCATACTGTGGTGCTATGAATGTGCTTGGCCCAGGGAGTGGCAGTCCTTGGATGTGTGGCCTTGTTGGTGTAGGTGTGGCCACATTGGAGGAATGTGTCACTGTGGGGGTGGGCTTTGAGACTCTCCTCCTAGCTGTCAGGAAACAGTCTGCTGCTGGCTTCCTTTGGATGAAGATGCATAACTCTCAGTGCCATGCCTGCCTGGTCACTGCCACGTTTGCTGCCATGATAATACTGGACTGAACCTAAGATCCTGCAAGCCAGCCCCAATTAAATGTTGTCCTTTATAAGAGTTGCCTTGGCCATGGTGTCTCTTAACAGCAAAGGAAACCCTAACTAAGACATCCTGAACAGTGTATTATGTTTAGCAACTGTGCATCTGTGAGCCTTACCCAGACTATCAGAGTCAGGTAAGAGATATGTGCCAGAACTAACATTCATTTCCAGGTCTTATGATGGGTGGGTTGGGGACTATCATAACTGATATTCATGTTCCTTAAATGTACACTCTAACTAAGGTCTCATGGAAGTATTCTCCATATGTGTTTGGTGAGGTCTTGTAAACTTCAGGGTCTAAATGTGTATAGCACTGCTTTGTTACTATGAGGAACCTTACTGAGAATTGAGAAAGAAAACCTAAAATGCCATTAAGAGATGTGGTATCAGAGCCTGGAAATGGTGCTGTACATCTGTAGGCCCAGCATTCGGGAGCCAGAGGCCAGTGAATATCTGTGAGCCTGAGGCCAGTCAGCAAGTGCCAGTACAGCTAGGGCTTCACACAGAAAACCCACGTCTTGAAAAACCAAAAGAAAACAAACAAACATAAAGACCAAGAGGATGAGGAAGAGGAGGAGGAAGAAAAGGAGGAGAAGGAAGAGGAGAAGGTTGAAGAGGAGGAAGAAGAGGAGAAGAATCCCAAAACACAACAGCAAACCCCTGTGATATTGGACAAAAATATATTATTTATTTTACCTAATGAAATGACGAGGCTTTGGAGAATTCAACCTCATTTCACATTTAAGAAAAGAAATCCCTTGGATCCAAATAAATGTTATCTCTCTATTTTTGTTTTGTTCCAATCCAAGCTTAAGAAACAATAATGTGTTAGAGCTTCACAGTTTAATTCATATGTTTCTGTCAAATTCTTTGCCTTTTATCATCACATATGTGAGACTGGGTGGAGTATGTCAGCACCACAGAATTTAGCTAGATTTTTAGGGAGGAAAGTAAATCTGAAGTGTTATTTTCTTCATTAAGTATCTGTACTAATCTGAAATATTTGAAAAATGTCAATGCTGAGCTTTTATGGGAAAGAGAAATTTTCCTTCTAGCTAATGGCATGATCATACTCTTTCAATTTTATCTAAATACAGTCTAAAAGCATTCAAAGACATGCGCGTGTGGCAGGGAGGGAAGAGGAGCTATAAAATCTTCCATAGTCAGTTTTGATTTATCTTTATTACTGGCTGGGGATATATAAGAAACTTGGGTGATCTTCTATGAGCTTTCAAAGTTATGGATGGGCTTGAGAGTAGGTTAATAGAACATGAAAGTCATAAAGGACAGTAGTCCAAGGAAGTGATGTGGCCACATTTTGCAGCTGGTTTTTGTACAGAACCCAAGTGTCTTGACTTTCAGTCTTTTGTGCTATATTGATTTCTATGGATTTTTTTTTTTTTTTTTACAAAGTATAGTTCATGCCTCAGACTAGTGGTCAAGGTTTTATTGATTGGACACCACACTTAGGCTTAAACTAAAATTTGTGTCTAGAATTTCATTCAATATGTTTCAACAAGACTTATCAAGTAGTTACTCAGCAAATAGTACTACACTAGGTTCTTCAGATGGACAAACAGCTATCCAATGGCCCCTGTCTTAATTTATGTGTAGCTCTTCTGATCGTATTTGAGAATGACTTTCTTCTTTTCCAGTGTCTAAAAGTAACCAAAAATATTACTTTGTCTTCCTACTTTTATTTTAGGTATTTTTCTTTTTGAAGTGCATGCAGCTACATACATACAAACACATCCTGTATCTTGTTTTGATATTAGTCTTTCATGGGTCAGACATAAAGCACTTTCCCTCAGAAACACTGTATTTTAGCAGCACTAAAATCCTTGTGTTATAGACACATGAATAAACATCTGTCTCTTACTCTATAATTATAACTTTGTCAAGACAGCAAGTGCCAAGGGCTGGAATGTCCTCATTGAATTATGTCTTAACCCTTTAATCATTCTCTTCCTAATACTCAAAATAACTTCAGAATTCTTTATTTCAACATTTCTTTTTAAAGATGCTTACTGAATAGAGTTTATAACTGAAAAAAAAAGAGAGCAAAACAGAGAAGCTAGATACTATGTGCAACTATGACCTTTAATCTTTGTTTTTAAGGATAGCAAGAAATTAGCACAAGAGATGAAGGCAGCTGTGTCAGAAAGACAGGAACAATACCAAGTTTTCATTCAGCCTTTCCTAAGCACTAAGGCAGATACATTTTAAAAACAAAGTACGACTGTGCTTACACAATGTTCACAAGAAGGATGCAAATTCTGTGTTGACTTCGTGTTGTCTCCCTATTAGTTATTTTAAAACAACAACAACAACAACAACAACAACAAAAACATTCACATCAATAGAGACTTCAGGGAAGAGGTTTTCCATACCATACATATTAACCCTAAAGATATTTTAACACTGACAAAACAACAAAAAGCAGTAAGGTTGAAAATCTAAATCTTAGAGAACACTTCATCTTCTCTGCCCGAGTCTCAATAGGACCAAAATGAAAAAAGAGTCAGGACTGCCATTTATTCATTGTTTTCATATATACATTCAATATGGCAAAACCAATACGCACAGGAAGAAAAGCTCTCCACTTTAATTAGACTTCTCAAAGGGAGAGATGGGAAGAGCTGCCTCCAAAGAAGACTGACTGAATAGCTCGCAGGAAATCTTTTAATTACTGAAGCAGATAAAGCACTCTGCAAAGCCTCTGTATGTACTTGAGAATGAATCATTTTCATGCTTCCTAAGTGTGGGAGAAGGGAATTAGTTCTGTTCTGACCCTGACTGTACTTCATTAATCATGTGTTAAAGAGAAGAATGCCCTGATCTCAAATCTTCCTGTTCAGTATCTGGATAAAGTTCTGTTGTGTATGGACAGATGCCTGACATTTGAACAATGATATAAAATTTGTATTGAAACTGAGAAGACATTTTGTAGGTATAAGGCACAGTCAAAAATGACTAGTGAAGGGGAAGGGAGCTGGCTTGTTAGTATTTAAGTATGGACTTTGGTTTAAAAGTAGTCATTTAGTGTTTGAGATGTAGCTCAGTAGTCAAGTACTTAGAGAGTACTTGGCATGCTTGAAGATCAGGGTTCAAACTGTATTAGGAGGAAAAAATACTAATCATATGCATTTATAAATAATGAAGAACAATGTCAAACAAAAACTGTTTAAAAGCTGTGTTGAGTCTGATCAAGGGAAAAGATGCTCCAGTGTTATAATTCACACAGGGCTATTTACATGCTTATATATTCATGTGTCTGGGATATGCTGAATAATTTGGTCACAGTTACAAACACAGTTGACTCAGAGAAGCATGGCTGAACTTTGGACCCTACTGTGTTTGCTTCTCGAATGACAGCTAAATTTTATACATAATTATTTCATAAATAAGCATCAAAAATGGCATTTAAGCCTCATCTCTTTTGTACCTCTCCTCTTAATGCATATGTACATGTGCATGCTGTACACTGAATTTTAGCTGACTTGCCTATATGCTATCTACAGTCTCTCATTTAGCCCAGTATATAGATACTTAAGTAGCTCCAAACATAGAGATTTGTATAATATATGTAGATGAGAACATATTTAGGAAGAAGAGTGACAAGGTAGCAAAGTATAAAAATAGCGTACATATTCCATATGTACATATAGCATAGATTAAAGACTTGCTATGAACTCATAAACTATGTATAAGAAAGAGGAAATCCCATGGAGAGGATGGGATCAGAACAGGAATGCCAAGTCAAGAAAGAACTGTGAGTGGCAAGCTTGTATCCCATGGAACCGGGATTCTCAACACGTTTGCTTTTCATCCTTGTTAAAGGACCACAAGTAAAACTCATGATGTAGAGTTTATTTTTCTCTAATATGGTCCTCAGTGGACTGGTAAAAAAACAGTGCTTTTTGCTGGGACACTATAAATCTCCTCAGTGCAGACTTTTACATTTCACTTTTGTATCCCCTTCACCAATTTTAAAATTTTCTTTTGTGGTGCTGGATATTGAACCCAAGGCCTCATGTGTGCCATGAATATGCACTCTACTTAGAACAACTACTGGGAAATAGACACAATAATTATTTATTCCATTAGAATTAATACATTTATTTCACATTTAAAGTTTTAAGCTTAGACTAGGTGTGGTGGCACATGATTTTAAACTCAATAGTTGAGAGACAGAGTCAAGTGTATCTTTGTCAGTTTGAAGCCAGCTTGGTCTACATAGCCAATTCCTAGTCAGTTAGGACTACATAGTGAGGCCCTGTTTCAAAACAAAAACCAAGTAAACAACAACGAAATCCTTTCAGCTTATTAAAGGCATTTCATGGCTCCTTAGCTGTCAAAATATTTTTTACAGTAAGGAGGAATGAGGAATTATCAAGAATAATGCTAACAAATGGAAAGACTTCTGGACACAAGTTGCACTAAGCCATGGATGAGACTGACTGATCCCTGAAATGAACTACAGTTCTTATGAAAAAAGAAAACACTATTGTTCATTCAGCTCCACCTCTGAAGAAGCAGAACCATAGGAATCCTTAGAGCAGCAGTTCTCAACCTGTGGGTTGTGACCCCTTTGGGGCATGTCAAATGACGTTTTCATAAGGGTCATCTAAGACCATTAAAAATATAGATATGTACATTATGATCTATAACAGTATCAAAATTACAGTTGTGAAACAGCAACAAAAATAATTTTATGTTTGGGGATCCTCACTAATGTGAGGAACTGTATTAGAAGGTCACAACATTAGGGAGGTTGAGTATCAGTGTTCTGTATCCTGTGAGGCTCATAGTTTGGGAAAGGAATCTGATACTACAGAATCAACAAAATATTACATGAATAACCAATTACTTAGAATAATTTTAAGATCTAATAAGTAGACATATATAATATTAAATTATCTTTTAAAAGTGAAACATAACTCAGTAAAACCATCAAAACTCTGAAAATCTGATTGATACAGAGACACATGTGTACCATGGGTGATAATGCGTCACTTACACAAGAAGGAAATTAAACATTGGACAACTATGTAACATCCCAGCCAGAAACCAGAATTCATTGAGGTTAAAGACCAAGTGTGGGCTCAAACAAAACTAAGACATTCAAGAAAATAGTCAGGACAGGAAAATATTTCTTATGTAAGATACAACTGGAGACTAGCAATGAAAAAATAGATTCAGTAAAAATGTCAATAAACTAAACCTTTTTCACATGAAAAGACATAATGAAAATGTGAAAATTAAGTCAAGAAATGAAAGTATTTGTAACACATAAACACAACAAAGACAGTTTCTCTAAAATACAAAAAGAGCCTCTTATTTGGTGAGAAATGGGGAAGTAATGAACAGAAAAATGGATTAAGATATTAGCAAGTAAGTTACAAAAGAAAAATCCAAATGGAAAGCTAATATATGAAAATATGTCAGAATAAAACCAGTTGAAAATCCCCATGAGACAGTTTGTATTTTAGTTCAGATAGGTTCAAGATACAAAGCCAGGATGGCTGCTCACCACGCCCAGGCAATGCTCACAGTTCCCCTTGTGGAGAAACTTCCCTTGGGGTTTGAACTTAGAACCACTTCTCTCAGCCTAGTCCTCTCTGCCCGTGTTCCTTCCCTCTTACCTCTAGCATTTCTACTATGTGAGATATGATGAATTTCTTTCTTTCTTCTCTTTCTGTTTGTCTAGGTTAGATTATAAATTCCATTTAGGCAGAAAGTTATACATACATGATTTATTCCTATATTTTATACCCATTTCTAAAATTGTACATCACATGAGTAATCAATCAATATTGAATGAGCAAATGAACAGGCTATGGAAACCAAAAACAGTTGTCGAGGAAATAAAAATCAATGTCTGTTGATACTTAGAAAAACTATTTGCTAATACTGTTGAAGATGGCTGACCATAAATTTGGTCTTTCCAACCCAGGTAAATTCACTCAGATAAATTTTGGAACACTTGACAAAAGAGATATTTTTTGTTTCATCCTTCTGTTTTGTAAAGTATTGGAAGCAAGTTAGCATTTTTAACAAGATAGTGAGTATATTCTCATAAATCCTTATAGTACTATACCTCACATGGGTTAATGAGAATGAACCAGAGTGGCCTGAAGACCCACTATGGACAAATTTAAAGGGCAAAATGTCAAGAGAAAAGCATATAGTATGGAACTGTGACTACAGTTTGATACTAAATTACAAAGGACAGTGGGTTATTTATGAATACATTTACAAGCAGTTTGAATTTATGCCTATGTATGGAATTGAAAACATCACATTCAGGCTAGGGTTTACTTTCTGGGAGAAAACGGACACCAAGGTTAGGTAACGCCAGAGTCTTTGTTATAATATGCATGCATGTGTATATTATGAAAAAGAAAATTTTTGTTTTGTAGTAGCACTAGAAGCAAAGCTCTTTTAAATTTAGAAATCTTTGGTATATAGACTCTATTCACAAAAGTTGATTTGCATAGAAGGGTTTCAGTTGTTTGGAGGCAGATCTAATTATAGTTAGAACTTTGAAATGTATTCATGATTAGATATTTGGATCACTAAGAGTCAATTTAATAATAAAAAGTTTAATCAAACATCAGTAAACCCGAGTGGCAGAGAACTATCCTTTGGCACTACTGCAATGAAACTAATCTATTATTTCCTTTATGAAATTGCTCCCAGAAAGAAATATATGACCAAATTTTATAACAAACTACTTAATGTAGTCTCTAAAGTATTCAGATTGCTTTTGCTCAATATAAATTTATTAAAATGTATTATATTTATAGTATCTTTATTCAACTTTCAGTATTTTATTTTTAAAGCTTTATGTTTAAGACGTGGAGAGATGACTCAATGCTTAAGAGCTGCTTTTGAAGGGAACATTGGGTTCTTTGTGCAGGGTGTGGAGGGAGAACTTATTTTTATTTTATTTGCATGTGTGAGTGCCTGCATATGTGTATGTACACCACCTGCATGCCTGTGTCCATGAAGGCAAAAAGAGGGCACCAGAATGACAGGTAATTGTGAGCCAGCTGGTGCCTCAGTATAGGACGGGATAAGTGCATATTTAATGTCAACCAGATCATTTTTGTTTCTTATTCATTTTTGCATGTTCAGGATGAACAATGCTTCTTTTATTTGAGAGAAGCTTATATGTCAAGAACTGTAACTGTGAAGGTTGCTCATTACGAATTTGCTGTGGTTTGTTTTGCAATGACATCTTCATTTTCAGTAGTGTCAGTACTTGCAGCAGCAATCTATGATCAATTTGTCTTGGTATTAAAAGGAGAGGGGATTAAAAAAAAAAAGCTTGGGATAGAATTGATAGCTTTACAAGAACATAAGGAGTCATTCAAAGATAAACATTCATCACAGCACACCCACACGATCCCCCTTCCAACCCATCTTTCCTGACCCCATCTCAAGCAGTAGGCGTCATGGCACTGTCAGATCATCTGTCCACAGGAATGCCAAACAGCTCTCATGGCTCATTTGCTTAAGTAGCAAGGCAATCTCATTTCCTTAGATCATGTGTTGAACAGTTGATAAAGTTGCCTTAAGGGCACAGCGCTCTCTGGGTGAGGAAGGACCAGAGGAACTGCATAAACATTTTCCTTCCTGATTTATCTCAGTTTTAAACGATATTCAAATCCTTGGAAACACCCTGGAGAATCTGACTGAGAAAAGAACTACTCTCTTTGACCTGAGCTACGTCATGCATAAATCACAGTGGCTGTCCTTCTTAGGCAGAAATTCCCTAAAGTCATTTAAAAAGTGATAGTTACTTGAATAAATAGAAATGTTCAAGAGTGAATTCTTTATAGTGAGATTGATGTTGCTTAAGCAATTATTTCTGTATTAAAATATCTACACAGGATATATATATATATATATATATATATATATATATATATATATATTTCTGCTTTCATTATGGTATTCTATAATTTAATTATAGAATACCATAATGAAAGCAGACACAGTATGATTCATATATAAAATCTTTCCACTTGTCTGTTTAGGAAATTCCAGGAAAAATATGCCATATATTAGAATCATTCACAATATTAACATACTCAGAAAGAGAAGCTACAGTTATCTGAATATAGAGAAGCACTTCTCAACCTGTGGGTCATGACCCCATCACAAACCTCTATTATCAAAAATATTTACATTACCATTCAGTAGCAAATTTACAGTTATGAACTAGAAATGAAAATACTTGTATGGTTGGGGTCCACCACAACATGAGGAAATGTATTAAAGGGTCACAGCATGCAGAAGGTTGAGATCCTACTGATACAGAGAGAGGCACCCTGGGATCTTAGGAGTGTCTAGCCTTACACAACCTTTGGATAATTAAAAAGTAGTATGGTTGAGTCTGTTTATCTTCTTTCTTATTTATTTGTTTTACATTCCTTGCTGCTAAAATATGTCTCACTCTCACTGTGTTACAAATTTGCTTGACACACTCTAGCTTGTTGAGTAAGCAGTGAGATCCAGCAAGCCTTTGAAGAGCTGTAGGGCAGAAATCTAGTTTCAGAGTACAGAATTCAAAAGTAACTTTGAAGTCCCAGCTCACAAGATTTTGTAATATCGAAAAAAAAGAAAAAAAGAAAAAAGAAAATAGAAAGTTTCAACACAATCTTGAACTTCAACACAATCTTGAACAGTTGTGAACTTTGTACCGTGAATAATAATTCCTTTTAAGGGGTAAAAAGATGGATTCTTGTTGCGTTGTTTTTCCATTTCTGGTCACTGAAGCAGGTCCTTATGTATGCTAGGAAAGCTTCCCATTCCCCAGAAGACATTTCAATAAAACAGCACCTGCTTCTCCTTGGTTTTCAGCTCCTGTGACTCTTTCAAATTTGTGTTTTCCTCAGGCAGAGCTTCACACAACTAAAGACAGTACAACCGAAGGGACAAAGGTCGAGGGGCGAAGGGGCAAAGGTCGAGGGGCGAAGGGGCGAAGAGGCAAAGGGCATCTATCTGTTTTAGATAATCCAAGATCAGTTCTGGGTTCTGCAACTTACCAGCCATTTGTCTTCTGGGCAAACTACTTGGCCATTCTGAACCCGAGTTTTTATTTGCAAAATATAGGCTACAATGTCTGGAATTATTACAAAGAGCCAGAGTCCTGCTGCAGTCTCACTTGTAGTCTCTGAACCTATCATCCTTCCTACATACGAGGACATAAGTGTCCCCTACTTAAAAATAGTAACAAGCTCAACACTTAAAATGGTTCCATGAAGGAAAAAAAATTGTGTAATTGTGTGTTGAATATTGAAGTTTTTTTTTTTTTTTTGATATTTTATTTACATTTCCGATGATTCCCCTTTTCTTTAGAAACCCCGTGTCCCCTCCCCC
>JAPYYD010005485.1:0-12070 GCA_028551405.1 Uromys caudimaculatus | reverse complement strand
CTCCCTTCCTCCCCCTCCCCCTCCCTTCCTCCCCCTCCCCCTCCCTTCCTCCCCCCCCCTTCTGACCCCATCACTAGGATCAGAAGTCCAACCCTATTCTCTTTACCCCATCTAATTGGCTGACCAGCTCTTTATTAAACCAATCAGGAAGCGATTTAGGAGAACAGTGACCAGTGACGCTTCATAAAAATAACAATGCCTAAGTCCCATCTACGCGGAATTCTCTGCCGCACCCGAAAATTAGCATTTGAGTAACACGAAGACAGCCTTTACACAGTGCACAAAACCATCCCCCATCACTTGGGTTCCAGCAACAGTGATTCAGGGCAACACAATGAGTTAGCTAGCAGAAGGCACGGACACCGAGAGCCTTGATGGGTGCACATTTCAAGTAGGGCTTTTAGTGAGGATGCTTGTCCTCTGCAGAACACAAACACTTCAGACTCTGGGCCGGCTGTGTATCCTGTGTTCTTCAGGAGGGCACAGGAAGCTGAGTCACAGTGCACCTGACCTTTGGCTCAGAGAGCCTGGGAGCAGGTGAACTAACCTGTCCTGTCCTGCCCTTTAGTGGCTGCTATGCAAACAAGTCCCTGGTTCTAGTCAGCTGTGAAAACAATTTGGATTTCAATTCCTGAAGGGCTGCCATAACCCTGATGGATGAGTGGAATGGAGGGGGTGAGGAGAGAGAGAGAGAGAGAGAGAGAGAGAGAGAGAGAGAGAGAGAGAGAGAGAGAGAGAGAGATATTAAATCCTTCAAGCCTGGATTCTCCAGCACTTTCAAGCCTCCAAAGGATTCAATTTACTTGCACCTTTGAAAGTCAAAGTGGTCCCATTGGTGCAGGGAAACAGAAGCCCAGAGAAGCCTTTTACAAATGCTCTTCTCTCAGTACAGAAAGAAGCTGGAGACCTTGCAAAACATGGGGGCCTAGGAGACACCAGAGTTCCCTGCACAGATGCACAACTGAGATTTAAATCTCTGTGAAGAAGGTGGGCTGAAGCAGAGCTGACCAAGCCTTCCACAATGGCATGGGTGTTCTATTCTATTTTTTTTTTTTTTAATAGAAAGATAAGGAACATTAGGAGATTCTTGATGGAGGGGGGTGAAATAATTGGAGAGATAGGAAAAGGGACCTGAAACATGAAGAGATTTAGAAAGTCCTAGCTGGGAAGTTACTTTGGTTATGGAAATCAGAGGAAATCCAGGACACTGGTCTACAGATTACAGGAAGAGTGGAAAGGAAGGCCTTCAGATCTCTGTTGAGACTGATGCATTCAGCTTGACATGGTAGGGAGAACCAAGCATTCAGACAGAAGCCGGCCAGAAATGAGTATGGAGATTTTGGCTTTAGATGCAGGAAAGCGAACACAGTCCTAGCTGGCCTGGATCAGTGCTGTAGAAAACAAGAGACCCATGAATAAGCAGGTTAGCACAAAAGACTGAAGAAGGCTATGTGCTCTTTCCAGCTTGGGATTGGTAGGCTGTATCTGGTGGAGGCCTTCCTCTGTTTTCTAGAGTCATTGTCTGGCGTTCAGGGTCTTGGTCCTATGTGAGGTGGCATCCCTAGGTGATGTCCTTCAGGTGAGCTGGAGCAGTTAGGAGCGCATCCTCTTCTTTGGCTTCTGCAACCACTACTTCACTCAGAGAGCACACCAGTACTCAGCATCTGGTAAAAGGAGCATTTAGGGGCACAAAGAAATGAATCTCCAAGCCCTGGGAGTCAGGGTGACCACTTCCCCAGGGAAAGAGGCAGCCTATTTGTAGGGGAAGTAGGAAACACCTGCAGGAGACTTGTTTCCCCTTCAAAGGAGCTGAAGTAGGAGTCATTTGAGAGCTCCAAGTAAGGCTCTTTACATGGCCCCAATATATCCAAGATGACTAATCCCAGAGAGAAGAGAGGAGAGAAAGGGATACAGGGAGGGAGAAAGGGAGGGAGAAAGAGAGGAGGGGGGAGGGGAAGGAGACGTCCTTCAGTCCAGCAAGCTGCACTTGTTCACTAGGACCTGGGGCCCTATGTTCACAAGCTTCCCTGAAGTTTGAGGACAGCTGTAGCTGGAGTGACTAAATTCAGACCACAGAAAAGTTTCTGCTCATAAACGATGTTAGCAGTTGAAATAGGAAGACATAGATTTTCCTTTCACTTTCAGCTTCCAGGGGAGATTCCAACCTTAGGGTTGGAATCGATTATATAAGATAAGGGAGCTGGGATGAACAGCATTGATCTTTCCAGAGGCCCTGGCAATGAAAAAAATATGGGCATCTGGTCAACCCATTTTTCTTTCATACCTGCAAGGAGACTTTATTTCACACTTGCTAAGGGAAGGTGAAGGCTTGCAAATGGATTGGGACAAATAATATCTGGGATATCTCTAGAGAATGCATGCTATTACAGGGCCAGGGAGAACATTCTTCTCCGCCCCAAATCCCTGGGCGTCTTTAACCTAAAAGAGAGACCAGCCCTGTTCTCCCTTGAGTATCCAGGGCTGGTGGAATGTCAGAAAAGTTCTCTCCTTCCCTTACTGCCCATCCTTGGCACGCTACATATCTGAGTCTTCTTAACTGAAGATGTTATGTGTGAACTTGCCAATTAGCAAGGGGGTTAGGAGGTTAAAGCACTTGTTACTCTCTCAGTAGTATCTTAGGCCAGCCTGTGCATGTGCGCGTGCGCGTACACCCACACCCACACCCACCCACGCACGCACGCACGCACGCACGCACGCACACCCCGTCCAGAAGTTTTACCCGAAAAAGGCCCAAAATCAGAACTTTCAGTGTCCTCCCTCAGAGTACGTACTGTGCTTCTGTTCATGCTAACTGTACTGACTCAAAGACCATTTGTCAAGTCTATTGCTGATCCTAAGCACACTCTCACACTCTTAAATGTGGGGCTTGAGACCCAGAAGAGAAACCACATGCTCCCAGTTGTAGGAAGGAAGCAAGAGAAGAATCCAGTAAAAGGAAGGATCTTAGTTGTATTCTTAGGTACCCCAAAGTGAAGGAGACCCACTACAAGCTACAAGTGTTTCAAGCTTAACATTGTATACAGGTATGAAATATGTCTCAGTCTTGTAGGCCCATGTGCATCTAGTGGGTACTGAGACCCCTGTACTGCTAAAATCTAGGGCTGTCATGTTCTGTGGCTTGGCCATGTGTACAGTCAGCAGAACAGTTTGACCAGGTTTCTGGGAGCTGGGAATCTGGAACCACAGGGAGCTCTGGACTTGGAGTGATCTTTTCTAATGGCTTTTGTGATTGTCTTTTTATATTTATGGTTAAAAGATACAGCTGAGCCATAGGGACTTTCTATGCAGGTCCCATGGGGGCAGGCTCCTCAACTCTGGCTTCTCCTAACCTCCATATTGTAGTTCTTCACTTAACCATGTTGGTCCCACGGAGTAGGCTCCTCACCAAACTTCACATTGACAGGTTTTGTCACTGTCCAGAAGAGAGCTAGTAACACTGCCATCTGTTTATGATGTTAGGCTGGCTGAGCAGAGCTGGGATTATTATGAAGACTCATTTTATGACCTTGGTGTGGGTTCCACGGCCTTCGTCTGACATTGTAAGACCCTTCAGACCTAAACAGTTAGATACTTCTGGAAGAAAGAGACTGCTGTCTTGGTCACAGAGGAGGGCCAAATAAGACAGGGGAGTGATCCATATTCAAAGCTCTTTTAGGTATGTATGAGGCCATGTCACAGGTTTGTGGAGAGGCGAGACCAATGTTCTTTTGTGACACTGAGTTAATACATCTAGGATCCTTAAATGGCTTTATTTATTTACTTACTTCAATATGTAGACCACACTAGCCTCAAACTCACATCTGCCTGCCTCTGCCTTCTGAGTGCTGGGATTAAAGACATATGACACTTTACCTGGTTAAATGGCTTTAATTTAAAGCATAGGTTATTTAAAAGTGATTGAGATTATTCAATGTTTGGGACCTGACCCTGTATTTACTGTTCATCCTGGCAAGTTGTGGGGAAACTTAACTTGTGACTTTCTTGGATTTGTGAGAGAATCACAATTAACTAGAAACACTTGCATGGAAAATACACTTATTAGATCTTTTATTGTAAAATAGCCTTTTAATCTAACATCTGTATGCAAAGCAAGCTCATTCCAGTTCATCCTGCTCTTTCCTTTTAAAAATAAACTTTTAGCCAGGCAGTGGTGGCGCACGCCTTTAATCCCAGCATTTGGGAGGCAGAGGCAGGTGGATTTCTGAGTTTGAGGCCAGCCTGGTCTACAGAGTGAGTTTCAGGGCAGCCAGGGCTACACAGAGAAATCCTGTCTCGAAAAACCAAAAAAATAAAAATAAATAAATAAATAAACAAACAAATAAATAAATAAATAAACTTTTAACTTTGTAATAGTCCTAGATTCACAGCAAAGTTAGAGTCCAGAGTTCCCGTGTGCTTGTCATCTACTTTTGCCATCTTATATAACTAGTTCATGTTAATCTGAATCAAGCCAGTGATACTGGATGCTAACTATTAACGACATTCTAAGCACCGTTCAAAGTTTTCGAGTTTCTTCTCCAGTTTTCAGTTTTATGTCCCAACATCTAATCCAGGCTGCCACCTTGCATCTTGCCATCCTGTTTTCATTCTTCTATAGCAGTTTTTAAAATATTTTTTAATGCTCCCTGCCTTCCTTTTAGTGAGATTAAGGATTTAGAGGTGTTCTGGTGCATTGTTTTGAGAATTTCCCCAATTTGGACTAGCCTAATATTTTCCCCACATTTAGATTAGCATTGGGGTTTTGGAAAGAACATCACAGACGTGAAGAATCCTTCTCATAAGATAATACTGGGGCCATGCTGTCAACAGGAATTGTCGCATGTGGCTCAGCTTTGTTCCTCAAAGCTTTCTGCACTGTCACGTTGGGTTTTTTTTTTTTTTTCTATATTGTATCCTTCAGAAGCAAGCCATAAGTCAGGCCCACATCAGAGGAGGGTTTTAAACGCCATCTACTGAAAGGGGTAATGTTAGAGGAATTATGCAGTGGTAAAAAGTTGTGTTTGTTTCTTTCATATAGCATTGCGTTATAATGTTTCATCCTAATTATAACATGTATCTTAGTATCTTAATATTTTTAATGGTTGAGTAATATTCAGTTGTGTAGACAAATCACATTCTGTGTAGCCTTTGTTCAGGGTACACATTCATTCACAAGGACTGGAATTAGTGTTGTCATTAGGATCAGGCTAATAGACCTAATTTTATAGTACTTACTAATATGATTTTCAAAATTCTGTGTTCTGCAAACCTCTTTTGTATTCCGCCTAAAGTCAAAAAAAAAAAAAAAAAAAAAATCCAACAGTGCTTGACTGGTTTTGCCGTACACATCTTTATTTAGTGCTGTGTACTGACAATTTAGACCCTCACGTTTTCACAAGGTCGACACTGTTATTACTCCATTTTATGGACAATGAAGCTGAGGCAAGCAAGGTTAGATCACTTTAAAAGCAAAAACCTGGTAAAAGGTAGAGCTGGGCACTGGGGCCTGGGTCATCTGGGTCCAGAGTTTCCTAACATACTCCGCTGTTCATAGTGATCTGTGGAGATGAAGCAGGGGCTAAGAGAAGTAGGTGGCCTGACCTGACGGAGGGTCCTGGACTTGCTCTGTGTTCTCTCTTTCTTTGCCTTCCAATCAATTTGATTCCTGGTGACTGCTTTTTTCTTCAATCTCTGAGTTAGAGGGTTAAACCTTTGGCTGGTTGTTTCTCACCACCAGATGGCGACAGAAAGCTACCTAGATATCAAGCTGGTGCTCCTGTTAGTGTGACTAATCCCTGAAGAGGAAACTGATGTGAACTCATGGAAATATTTCTCATTCCTGAATAATTAAGTTCACAGGAAAGACGTGAAGTCGCTAGGGCTTAATTGATGCAGAAATGCCTTAGGGACACTTGCTGATATTCAGCACAATATTGAAAAAGAGCTGGTGATGGTACATGCATTTGCTGTCTGAGAACCCGGCGGCAAAAAATTCACTGTTATTACATTAAATGATAATAGCAATGTCATTTTAAAAATAATTTTAAAAAATAATGTTTTAAATGTTATCAAGAAGAATCTTGGGTTTTGTCAATTACCTTTCTACATATACAAAGACAATTGCGTGGAGTGTCTCTTTTATTCTGTTTAGGTGGAAAATTAAATGGACTTTTGGATGAAAAAAGCAATCTGTATTTCAAGTGTAAACACCATGTACAGGTGAGAAAGCACAGGCCAAGCCGTCCCCCCCCACGCTGTGGGAGTGGGAGTGGCCGAGGGCTTCAGGGCCAGGCTGTCTGGTTCTGTGATTGGCTTTCTATTGCTTTTGCTGTTTGTCTAGGATTACATTTCTATTGATGGGAGACTTTTGCGTCTATCTTTCTTTCCTGGTAATGGCCTCACAAGCTTTGGTGGGATCAGCTGGAGATCCATCAGTTTTCTCTAGGTTTTTGGTTGCGTGTATTCCTTTCTTGAAGCTTGCCCTGCAGATGGAGTCAAGCTACGCAGTCACATCTTTATCAGACAGGCAATCACTCAGTTTCCGTTTCCTGAGGTGTACATTTTAGCAACTTGTCTGTTTTTTCAGTAAATGTCTGTTTTGTCAAAATTGGCAAAGTTATTGATGCTGTGCTCTTATGACCATTTAACATCTGTGTCATCTCTGGTAGTGTGCCCTCTCCTTCTGATGGTGGCATTTTATGTCTATTAATCTAAGAAGCTACTTTGGACTTTGTTGACTTTTCTTTCTGCTACTTCATTAATTTCTATTTTTCTCTTTATTGTTTCCCTCTCTTGCTTTTGGTTTAATTTATGATCTTTTTTTTTCCTTCCCATTGTTATCTCTAGTTGTTCCAGAGTCCAGCAGGCCGTGTTTCCGTTCTTAGTCCAGAACATTCTCTATCCTTATTATGGTTGTCTCCTTGACACATGGGTTACTTAGGCCTGCACTATCAAGTTTGCAATATTTGTGTATTTTCTACTTTTGTTGATTTCTAAATTATCTTTTACAATGATGAAAGAAATGCTCTCAATTCTAATTCTTTGAAATTGAGAATTGCTTTAAGGTATGTGTCTATTTTGGTAAATATTTTAGGCATGCTTGAATAGGTGCATATTCTGTAGTTTTTCACTAAGGCCAAGTTGCCTTATGATGTGGTCCAAACCTCTGAAACACTATAATTTTTGTCTCTTTTTTGTTTTAGGCTTTTTCTTGGTTGCCACTGAGAAGGATGTGCTAACTCCCTCAGCAATGTGAATTATCTTTTATATTTCTGTTGTATGTATCATAAAGCCACAAGTCTATCCTATTACAGGCACTGAAAATATGAGGCTTTTTCTGTTCCATGTCTCTTAGGGTTTTGAAATCTCCTGTATCACTTCTTGTGTCAGGTTAGTTTATCCGCTATTATGTAGCCATACTATGTGCATTGTGCTAGTATTTTCGTGGCAGATCTTTTCTCATCATTTTACTTTCACATTTGTAAACAGGACATAATAGTCATCTCTTTTGTTTGTTTGTTTGACACAAGGTATCATGTAGACCACATCAGCCTTAGACTTTATGTCGCTGCAAACGACCTTGGATTCATCTCTTGACTGTAACTCCAAAGCACAGGGTTATAAAGCACCATGCTTGTCCTGACCAGTGTTTTAATTGGAATGATAACTCCATTTAGTTTAAAAACAATTCCTGGTGTAGTTGAGATAGTCTTCTATTTTTATCGGCTTTGTCCCATACGCTCTTTGTCCTATGTGTTCCTCTCACTTTTTCTCTTTGCTTTTATGTGAAACAAGTTGTTAAAATTTATTTTCTGTTTTTTTTTTTTTGCTTTTTTTTGATTTTGATAATGATTTTTTTGTCAAAACTTACCAAAATATTATTTTTTAAAAGATTTATTTATTTATTTCATGTATGTGTGTACATTATCGCTCTCTTCAGACACACCAGAAGAGGGCATCAGATCCTGTTACAGATGGTCGTGAGCCACCATGTGGTTGCTAGGAATTGAACTCAGGACCTCTGGAAGAGCAGTCAGTGCTCTTAACCACTGAGCCATCTCTCCAGCCCCTAAATTTGCTTTTTAAAAGCTTAATTGATATATAAATTTTCATACTTATAGGTGATGGCATAATATTTTAAAACTTGTGTATAATGTATGATAACCAATTCGGAGTAATTGGAATGTTAACTCCACTTAGTTTAAAAACAATTCCTGTTTAAAAAAAAAAAAAAACAACAAAATCCATTATTTCAAATAGTTATCATTTTCTGTATTGGAAACCTAAAAATCCTCCCTCCTAGCTATTTTGCAATATACAATTATTTCTTATCAAACATAATCACCCTCTGGGCTAGATATTAGAACATATTACTCTTCTCTGATTGTATTTTTACTGCTGACAGTCAATCTCTTTTTCTTTTTACTTCTGAGGCTTTCGGCCTCTGGGGTCTGTTTCTTTGGTCTCAGTATTTATGAGATTATTTACCTTCTACATATGAGAATGTGCAGTGCCTTTCTGTGCTTGGTTAAGTTCACTTAATATCTTCTAGAGTTAACTCTCTTTGAGGTATTTTTGAGATGCTGATTCAGTGCTTTTCATGCAAGTATGAACTTTTGAGCTCAGTCCCCCAGAGTCCATATAAAAAAGCCGAGCTCAGAGGTTTAATGGACATCCAATTTAGCTTGATAAATGTGCTCCAAGTTCAATGAAATACTAGTCCCAAAAAATCTGGTGAGAGCAATTAAGGAAGATAGTCAATGTTGACCTCCGGCCTCTGTACACATCCATACCTGTACATATATGTACATGCATATCTACATGCGATTGTGCACACACACACACATGCAAATAACAGCAGATGACTACTTTTGTTTGTTTTTTATATATTTTATATTTTTAATTTTAAAATTCCTCTTGTCCATTTTTGTCTTTATGATCCATGAAATTTATTTACCAGTATATTATTTTTAGTTCTTTACTTCTACATTCCTATCTTCTAAATTATAGCTTCCAATTCTTTGCTCCTAAAATCGTTTTCTTAAGTGTAACACCTTCTTGGTTTTGTTAACTCCATTTTTATATCCCCTTGTTCTTTTCTTCCAGTAACATTTTTGAGTTATTTTGATCCAAGTTTAAATTATTGTAAATTTTGCCATCATTATATCATTTAGTATTGATATTTTGTATTAGTTACTTATATTTTTAACTAAAATGTTTATTTTTTTGAGACATGAATACTGTATTATACCATTTCTGTCCCTCCCTGCCCACTCCTCTCATTTTCTCCCACTCACTTTAAAATCCATGATTGCTTAAAAATTTTACCCTACTTTTATTCTTTGATAATTTTTATTGGATATTTTATTTATTTACATTTCAAATGTTGTCCCCTTTCACGGTTTCCCCTCCCTCTACAACTCCCCTATCCCATCCCCCTTCCCCCTGCTGCTATGAGGGTGCTCCCCCCTCCCATCTCACAGCCCTGGCATCCCCCTACACTGGGGCATCAAACCTTCACAGGACCAAGGGCCTCTCCTCCCATTGGTGCCAGATAAGGCCATCCTCTGCTACATATGCGGCCGGAGCCATGGGTCCCTCCATGTGTACTCTTTGGTTGGTGGTCCATTCCCCGGGAGTTCTAGGGGGTCTGGCCAGTTGACACTGCTGCTCCTCCCACAGGGCTGCAAATCCCCTCAGCTCCTTCAGTCTCTTCTCCAACTCCTCCATCGGGGACCCCGTGCTCAGTCCAATGGTTGGCTGCAAGCAACTGCCTCTGTATTTGTCAGGCTCTGGCAGAGCCTCTCAGGAGACAGCCATATCAGGCTCCTGTCAGCAAGCCCTTCCCGGCATCCAGGTTTGGTGTCTGTATATGGGATGGATCCCCAGGTAGGGCAGTCTCTGAGTGGCCTTTCCTTCAGTCTCTGCTCCACACTTTGTCTCCATATTTCCTCCTGTGAGTATTTTGTTTCCCCTTCTAAGAAGCACTGAAGCACACACACTTTGGTCTTCCTTCTTGAGCTTCATGTTGTCTGTGAATTGTGTCTTGGGCATTTCGAGCTTTTGGGCTAATATCCACGTATCAGTGAGTGAATACCACGTGTGTTCTTTTGTGATTGAGTTACCTCACTCAGGATGATATTTTCAAGTTCCACCCATTTGCCTAAGAATTTCATGAAGTCATTGTTTTTAATAGCTGAGTAGTATTCCACTGTGTAAAAGTACCACGTTTTCTGTATCCATTCCTCTGTTGAAGGACATCTGGGTTGTTTCCAGCTTCTGGCTGTTATAAATATGGCTGCTATGAACATAGTGGAGCAGGTGTCCTTATTACATGTTGGAGAATCTTTTGGGTATATGCCCAGGAGTGGAATAGCTGGGTCCTCAGGTAGTACTATGTCCAATTTTCTGAGGAACCGCCAGACTGATTTCCAGAGTGGTTGCAGCAGCTTGCAATCCCACCAACAGTGGAGGAGTATTCCTCTTTCTCCACATCCTTGCCAGCATCTGCTGTCACCTGAGTTTTTGATCTTGGCCATTTTGTACGATGTGTTTTGATCACATTCCCCTCCACACACACACTCCTTCTAACTCCTCCTAGATTTACCCCTGCTTCCCCAACCCTTCTCGACTTTGTGCCCTCACATTCTATTTTTTCTAATGTTCAGTTGGTTCATTTACAATACGAGGGCACAGGTTTCCTTTATTTTGTACGCGTGCCTTTCTGGCTTGTTTTCATTTCTTGAAAGAATATAATTTTATGATCATTTTGCATGAGTTTGACTTTTTATTACCCCTTTTGTCTATGTCTCAGTAAAATGTATTTGACTGTGTCAGAAGGAAAGACAGCCAGGGGCTTCTTAGGTCCGAGTTCTACACGCTCTCCTCCATAGAAACACTGGTTTTGCTTTTTTTTTTTTTTTTTTTTTAAGATAATCTGTTTTTTGGTGTTTTGCTTTGTTTTGTACCTTTCTCCCTTGTTGTTCCTGCTTGCTACAGAGGTTTAGTCTATAAATAAGGTCTGGTCTGGAATCCAGATTCCCTCAGCTTTCTCTGAGTTACCTTTGTTCCCAGTCAATAAAACCCTTTGGGGTTTGACTGCTTAGCATCCAGGAGAACATACACTAGGACAAAGCACTTCTAGTCATTTCTAATTCCCATAATCTAATTCCTATAACAAAAAGGAAACTACTCAGAAGAATAATTACAGAGTAAACTGGCAGTGCAAATTTGAATGTCAAATAGGCATATGAAAAGGCGCTTCATCTTATCTGTGGCTAGAAATGCAAATTAAAACAAAAAATACAGTTTCATCTGATTCAGCACTAAGCACACTACAGTCATCTAATATAACAGCATTTTTTTTTTTTAAAAAAGAGTCAACACTTGGCTTCTACTAAAGGTATTCTGGAAAAAAATGCCAGAAAAATGTGATGACAAAGAAAATTCCATCTGCCATGTTCTCTCTCTTACCTCTTGGTCTTTGATTACTTTGTTCCCATAGCCTAGGATTTTCTCTGCGTTTTTCCCCTGGCTGGTACCCATGCACCTTTCAAGTCTTAACTGTCATCATTTTAAAGGAAGAATATTTATTTTTATTATTTTTAAGTTTTTGTGTTTGTGTGTATCTGTATGTGGGTGCTTATGGAGACAAGAAGAGGGTACTGACTCCCCTGAAACTGGAATTATTGTCGTGAGCTGCCTGTTGTTGATGCTGAGAATGGAACTCAGGTCCTCTGCTATAGCAGCAGGTACCCTTGCCTGCTGAGCCCTCTCTCCAGCTCCCAACTGTCATCACTTTGTGGAAACATTATGTGACTGTGTAGACCAACCTAGATGCCTTTTAGGCTGTCTTATAGGGCACATATAGAAATCACGCTCCATAGTCCAGGTAGGCCTTTTTAAAGAAGTTAGAAGGCCTTACAAGCAGAACTGTAGCTTCTTTTTTTTTTTTTCCTCCTTTTTTATTTTTGATACTTTATATACATTTCCAATGTTTCCCCTTTTCTGAGTCTCCTCTTTGTATACCCCCCATCCCCTCCCCAACCCGCCTCTAGGAGGGAATTCCACC
>JAPYYD010005484.1:0-12072 GCA_028551405.1 Uromys caudimaculatus | reverse complement strand
CTTCTCAAGGCAACAGAAGGTTGTTGTGACACAGGGCTGGGTCTGGTATGTCTGTGATCTAGGACCACAAGAGTACCAAGTAAGCGACATGAACACTACCTGTGTGATGTTAAAGATATGCACTTAGCATACAGCTCTCTGAATCGTTCAATGATATTGCTGGAACTGCTGTGTCCTTGCCCTGAGAGAGCCTAGCCTTTATCTTGACTAAGCCGCGTAGGTTGCCTCATCTCTGTGTGATGATTCTTCCTATCTATTTATAGTTATAGGAGAAGAAGCCAAGGTGTGAGCCTTGGTGTCTAAATCATGAGCCAAATTCCTCCTCCTCTCTCTCAGAGTGCACATGTGTTTTTGTATCTGTGTGTGTATAGGTCATAGACTTATACTGCTTATATTTCTAAATCACTCTCCACTATATTTTATGATACAGGCTCTCTTGCCAAACCTGGAGCTTATCAATTAGGTGAAGTTGTCTAGCCAATGAGAACAAGGCATGCCCTGTCTCAGTCTACCTGCTCCTGGGATTATAAATGGGTTCCATTGTGTGAGGCTTTAGAAATGATTTGTATCTGAACTCTTCATTCTCAGACTTGCATAGTAGATAGACACTTCACTAATTGAGCATCTTCCAGGCACCAAGTGATAGTTATTCCACTTAGTAAGGAGCTTGAGACTTGGCACAATAGATAAGAGCACTTGCTATTCTTCCATGGGATCCATTCATGTTTGAGTCTCTGCGTGAAAACAGACAACTCACAACTGTTCTAAATGTAGTTACAGGAAATCTAGTGCCCTCTTTTGGCTTCTGTTGGCATTGTACTCATACAGTGTATGCAAACATATGTAAGCAAAAGATCTATATATATATGAAATAAAGCAATTTTTATAACCTTTAAAATGTATTGTAAGTACTAACAAAGTTCCTTTGAGCTGCTGCGCTTGACATTGGGAATGCTGAGAATTCAACACTAGACACAGTTGAAAGTTAATCAACAATCTCAGTACAAATATTCTTCTTTCTTTCCAGGCACCTCCCACCTATGATATTGTGATGGAAATGGAATACCTGGATATGGTGTTGAATGAAACCCTCAGATTATATCCAGTTAGTAATAGACTTCAGAGAGCATGTAAAAATGATGTTGAAATCAATGGTGTGTTTATCCCCAGAGGGTCAGTAGTGATGAATCCATCTTATGCTCTTCACCATGACCCACAGCACTGGCCAGAGTCTGAGGAATTCTGCCCTGAAAGGTACCAAAACCCCAGGAGCAGGAACCCACTCTACACCATGCAGGCCTGTGTATGCTATGATATCGCTTATAGGAAGATGTTCTAAGTATGATTTTACATCCACTTGCATTCTGTGAGGAGAATAGCAGCGAAAGGGAAGAAAGGAGAGGAGAGTGGAAATGAGAAAGGAAGGAAATATGACCATTTAAATACAGAGTGTTTTCCTCCTTCTTCCTCAAGTCGTTAATGACCCACTTAAATGTGGGACAGGAACCCACATATCTGGCATTCCAAATGAAATGTGCTTTTCAGAGATGGAATACAGCATTATCCAGAATGGATTTTTAGTGTTTCAGGATGTAGTTCCTTTCTTGTCCCTTTTTATTTTTGAAAGTCACATGAATGGATAATGAATTCTGGTTATTTTCACCTCACACTGCCTTGTCTCTTCTCCTACCCACTGATGTGGAATTTCTGTCTATTTTCAATAAGTCTTCCGCCTAATTTTATATTGTTTTTTGGTTGCTTGTGAGTTTACTTCAGGTTGCTTGCATAGGCATAAATGGAGAATGGTCAACTCTCCAGTGGCTGCACCACTGAAGAAAAATATCTTCCTTTTGCCAACACAACTTTACAGGGATGGCATTTCATGAACTCCCTTCCCTACTCATGATGAATTGATAATGTGTCTAGTGTTGTGTAGGTATTTACAGCTGCCCTGAGTTAATGAGTGCAATGATGTATGTGTCATGTCCAGAAGATAGTACTTCACAGAACCCATTTCATTCAGTGCCTTTTACATTCATTCTGACCTTTCTTCTGTCGTGTTTCCTGAGTTTTGCAGGGGCTGAGAACTCTACAAGTGCTAATTCTCAACACTATGACCAGTCATAAGTTTCTGTGTTAAATGTCTCCCATTGCAACTTGAAGTCTTTCTGACCAAAGGTCAGATCACCACTATTTTTTGTGTAAACATAAATATTTAGAAGATATTTTGATACCTTGTCCATTTATCAAAATATTATCAAGTTGTGCCTATGATGTCTGTAGCCATGGGATTTTGACCAGATTTACAGTACCAGGCATTAATTTTCTCTGTGATTTGGATCTCCAATCCAATCAGAAAATGGTTGGTTCCCTTACCCCATAGCACCACTATTATACTACTGTGTGTCCTCAAAAGAATGTATTTTTCAAAAATAGTATTTATCTTATTTCAACCATATGGAGACTCTTACAAGGAAAGGGGAATGGAAAGGACCTTGAGTGTAAAATTTTCAGATCCAAAACCTGCAAGGAGAAGTTCAATGAATCTTTCCCAAACTACCTATGTGTACTGATTAGATGTCAAAAGTCAACTTCACATGGTAGGTCTTGTGCTTTTACCGCTTGTTAGCTTGTCATCTACTGTTGTGTTTTTAGGTTCAGCAAAAAGGACAAGGGCAACATTGATCCTTATCTATATGTGCCCTTTGGAAATGGACCCAGAAGCTGCATTGGCATGAGGTTTGCTCACATGAATATGAAACTTTCTCTCACTAAAGTTCTACATAATTTCTCCTTCCAGCCTTGTAAGGAAACACAGGTGAGGGAGAAAACTATCTTTATAAATAGTGTTTTATGTGAGGTATTTTTTCCAATGGAAGGCTTTGTGTATAAAAATGGTAATGCATTTTTGAGGTTTAATAATTTGTTTTCTTGCCACCTGAGCTATTTGTATCCAGGTATTAGCTAAAGATCCTTTTGTTCTCTGTCTGTATAGAATAGAACTTAGCATTATGAAGAGTCAGTGTAGGTCAAAATGACAGGATTCCATGCATTTTTGAAATTCTAGTCATGTACATTGGAGTTTGAGTATGTCATGTGTCATCCAGAGGTGCAATTGTCATATTTTCAATGTTTGTTGCATGTTGCACTCTTCCTCCAGAGCTTACAGAAGCCCTCTTCTCACAGTCTTTTCAACTAGTGGATGTACATTAGAATTATAGAGGAACATTAAAAGTCATACATGGTGTCTGGGATCATTTTTAGTTGGCAAAATGCTTACCTGTCATGCACAAATCTCTGGTTCTAATCCCCAGAAATAAATGAACAAGCTGTGGTTGTACATGCCTATAATCCCTACACTCAGGGGTTAGAAAATTTAGGGCCAGAATTTCAAGTAATTTTTGGCCACTTAGTGAATTTGAAGACAACATGGGTTATGAGTCTCACAAAGAAACCAGAAACTCAAGATGCCTGCTCTTCTTTTGAAATCCTAAGAAAATTCACCCAGAGTGTGGCTTTAAAAGCTCATCTCTGATTTCCTATGTCATGCCACGTTGAGGATCATTACTTTGAAAGACATTTGGTGTGATTCATGAGGTGGCTCAGTTGTTAAGAGCACTTGCTGCCATTGGAAAGGAACTGAGTTTAACTTCTATTAACCACATGATGGCTCACAACCATTTCTATGCCCAATTCCAAGGTCTCTGTTGGGCCACTGCAGCTTCTCTTGAGACTTCTCACTTGTAGTATATATGTAATGTAAAGGAAAAACACTCCTGTACATAATCTATAAATCTTTAGAAAGTTGCATGTTAGGATAAATTTCAATCTTATGGAAGATCTTGATGATTCTGGCTCATTTATCAGGAGCTGTGCTCTGGAAAATAGGTAGTTGTAATATATCCATAAAGTATGTATCTTTATTCCGTTTTTATTCTGCTCTCATATTTCAAGTTCCTGTTCACTCTCTAAATGAATATTCCCCTTAGGCTTCAGTTCTTATTTACTCCGCTTTCTACTTTTGGCTCCTACAGGTAATTTTCACTCTCTATGCATCATTAAGACTTCCAGTTTCTTTTAAAATGCATGTTCTCTATGTATTGAAGGATATCCCCCTCTCTTTTGTATATTGCCTCATATTATTCCTTTCAGAAACTCCAAATTGTTCTTTGAGGAGAGTTTTCCCATTGAAAACCTTTCATAAATGTATGAAAGCCTGGCTTACAGTTATAATTTTCTTTCATAAAAACCTTAATTAAAAATTAAGAGTACCATTTATGTAAATATTTATATGTACTTCTTTTTGTATACCTCCAACAAAATCATGTGTGCAATACTTAAAATTATAAAAGAGTAAAATAAGACATTTAGAAAAGCATAAATATTGCATTTTCTTTAATAACTTAGTCTTGTTTCATGTAAAGGGATGGATAAAATGTACAGGATAGACAAGCTAGCTTCACAGGCCCTCGGGACATATGGACTGAGGAGAAGCCTGGAGCAAGAGTTTTCCATTTTTCATCTGTGGTGGGAGACCTCTGCCTGGGCCATCAGGGCTCCATTGCCAAGTAGCGCCAGGAGAAAACTAGCATTCCAGGCCCTCGGGACACAGGGACTGAGAAAAGCTTGGCACAGAAGCTTTCTGGTCTCCATCTGTGACTGGGGACCTCAGCCTGTGCCATAGGGCTCTATAGGTAAATAGTGCCGGGAGAAAGCTAGATGCCCAGGAGTGTGGACAAGCTTGTCTGTTCAGAGGGACCCACCCGGAATCCCAGTACACAGTGACTGAGGAGTGTTTTTCTGATTTCTTTCCAAGGCTGGGGAACTGATCCTTTGATGCAGGTCTCCATAAAATAGTGCCAGGAGAGATCTGGTATCCCAGGAGTGCCAACATACCTTCGAGCACAAGCAAGACCACCACTTCTGTTCAAATTCACTGGATCAAGTGGGACCCTTGCAGAGCCATCAGGACACAGGGACCAAGTGACAGCTGGGGACAAGATCCTCCTGGTTTCTGTTTGCACCCCAGAGCAGACCCTGTGCCACAGCTCTCAAAACCCGATACATCTCAGAGTGAGCTGGTCTTCAAGGACTATTGATACAGAGGCCTGCAGGAGGGACAAGCTACAGCCAGACAGAGTAAGACCAGCTAACATCAGAGTTAACATGATGGAAAAAGGCAAAAGCAAGAACATAAGGAACAGAAACCAAGGCTACATGTCATCATCAGAACCCAGCACTTCCACCCCAGCAAGCCTTGGATACCCCAACTTACCAAAAAAGCAAGACTCAGATTTAAAATCTGTTCTCAGGATGATGATAGAAGATTTTAAGAAGGAAATAAATAACTCCCTTAAAGAAATACAAGAGAACACAGGTAAACAACTAGAAGACCTTAAAGAGGAAACACAAAAATCCTTAAAGAATTACAGGAAAACAAAATCAAACTCATGAAGGAAATGAACAAAATAATTAAGGAACTAAAAATAGAAATAGAAAAAATAAAGAAATCACAAAGGAAGACAACCCTGGAGGTAGAAAACCTAGGAAAGAGATCAGAAGTCATTGATGCAAGCATCACCAACAGAATACAAGAGATAGAAGAGAGAATCTCAGGTGCGGAAGATACCATAGAATACATTGAAACAACAGTTAAAGGAAATGCAAAATGCAAAAAGCTCTTAACCCAAAACATCCATGATATCCAGCACACAACAAGAAGACAGAACCTAAGTATAATAGGTATAGAAGAGAGTGACGATTCCCAACTTAAAGGACCAGTAAATATCTTCACTAAAATTATAGAAGAAAAGGTTGCTAACCTAAAGAAATAGATGAACATAAATATACAAGAAGCCTACAGCACTCCAAAAGAAAAGAAATTACTCCCGTCACATTATAGTGAAAACACCAAATACACTAAACAAAGAAAGAATATTAAAAGCAGTAAGGGAAAAAGGTCAAGTAACATATAAAGGCAGGCCTATCAGAATTACACCAGACTTCTCACCAGAGACAATGAAAGCTAGAAGATCTGGGCAGAACTCATATGGACCCTAAGAGAACACAACTGTCAATCCAGGTTGCTATACCCAGCAAAACTCTCTATTACCATAGATGGTGAAAGCAAAATATTCTATGACAAAACCAATTTTACACAATATGATTCCACAAACACAGACCTACAAAAGATAATAGATGGAAAACATCAACTCATGGAGACAAACTACACCCTAGAAAAAGCAAGAAAATAGTCTTTCTACAAACTCAAAAGAAGATAGCCACACAAACATAAAAATAACTTAGAGAATAACAGGAACCAACATTCCCTATTCCTTAATATCTCTTAACATCAATGGACTCAATTCCCCAATAAAAAGACATAGACTGACAGACAGGATCCATAAAGAGGACCCAGATTTTGCTGCATCCAGGAAATGCACCTCCATGATAAAGACAAACACTACCTCAGAGTAAAGGGCTGGAAAATAATTTTCCAGGCAAATGGTCCCAAGAAACAGGCTGGAGTAGCCATTCTAATATCGGATAAAATCGAATTTGACCGAAAAGACATCAAAAAAGATACGGAAGGACACTTCAGACTCATCAAAGGAAAAATCTACCAAGAAGAACTCTCAATTCTGAACATCTATGCTCCAAAAGCAAGGGCACCCACATTCATAAAAGAAACTTTACTAAAGATTAAAGCACACATTGCACCTCACACAATAATAGTAGGACACTTCAACACCCCACTTGCAGCAATGGAGAGATCTTGGAAACACAAACTAAACAGAGACACAGTAAAACTAACAGATGTTATGAACCAAATGGATTTAACAGATATCTATAGAATATTTCATCTTAAATCTAAAGAATCATGAGGTGCTTCTTCTCAGCACCTCATGGTACCTTCTCCAAAACTGACCATATAATCAGTCACAAAACAAACCTCCACAGATACAAGAAGACTGAAATGCCTCCTATCAGATCACTACAGTTTAAGGCTGGTCTTCAACGGCAAAAATAACAAAAGAAAGCCCACATATACTTGGAAGCTGAACAATGCTCTACTCAGTGACAACTTGGTCAAGGAAGAAATAAAGAAAGAATTTAAAGACTTCCTAGAATTTAGTGAAAATGAAAGTACAACATACCCAACTTATGGGACACAATGAAAGCGTGTTAAGAGGAAAACACATAGCTTTGAGTGCCTCCGAAAAGAAACTGGAGAAAGCATACACTAGCAGCCTAAAAGCACACCTGAAAGGTCTAGAACAAAAAGAAGCCAATAAACCCAAGAGTAGAAGGCAGGAAATAATCAAACTTAGGGCTGAAATCAACCAAGTAGAAACTAAAAGAGCTATACAAAGAATCAAAAAAACCAGGAGCTGGTTCTTTGAGAAAATCAACCAGACAGATAAACCCTTAGCCAGACTAACCAGAAGACACAGAGACATTATTCAAATGAACAAAATTAGAAATGAAAAGGGATATATAACAACAGATTCTGTGGATATTCAAAAAATCATCAGATCCGACTACAAAAGCCTTCACTCAACAAAACGGCAAAATCTGGATGAAATGGACACTTTTCTAGACAGATACCAAACACCAAAGTTAAGTAGGATCAGATAAACCATCTAAAGTGTCCCATAATGCCTAAAGAAATAGAAGCAGTCATTAAAAGTCGCCCAACCAAAAAACCCCAGGACCAGATGGGTTCACTGTAGAATTCTATCAGATCTTCAAAGAAGATCTAATACCAATACTCTTCAATCTATTCCACAAAATAGAAACAGAAGGAACAGTACTCAATTCTTCTATGAGGCCACAATTACAATGACACCAAAACCTCACAAAGGCCCAACAAAGAAAGAAAACTTCCGACCAATTACCCTTCCGAATATAAATGCAAAAATACTAAATAAAATTCTCACAAACCGAATCCAAGAATACATCAAAACGATCACTCATCATGATCAAGTAGGCTTCATCCCAGGGGTGCAGGGATGGTTCAATACCCGGAAATACATCAATGTAATCCACTACATAAACAAACTGAAAGAAAAAAACCACATGGTCATTTGATTAGATGCTGAAAAAGCATTTGACAAAACTCAACATTCCTTCATGATAAAAGTCTGGGAAAGATCAGGAATTCAAGACACATACCTAAACATAGTGAAAGCAAAATACGGTAAACCAGTAGCCAAAATTAAACTAAATGGGGAGTAAATCGAAGCAATCCCATTAAAATCAAGGACTAGAAAAGGCTGCCCTCGCTCTCACTATCTATTCAATATAGTAATTGGAGTTCTAGCTAGAGTAATTAGACAACAAAAGGAGGTCAAAGGGATACAAATTGGAAAGGAATAAATCAAAATATCACTATTTGCAGACGATATGGTCATACACTTAAGTGACCCGAAAAACTCTAACAGAGAACTGTGCAGCTGATAAACTACTTCAGCAAAGTGGCTGGATATCAAATTAACTCAAACAAATCAGCAGCCTTCCTATACTTGAAGGACAAACAGGCTGAGAAAGAAATTAGGGAAATGACACCCTTCACAATTGTCACAAACAATATAAAGTATCTTGGTGTGATTCTAACAAAACAAGTTAAAGATCTGTATGACAAGAACTTCAAGTTTCTGAAGAAAGAAATCAACAAGGACCTCAGAAGATAGAAAGATCTCCGATGCTCATGGATAGGCAATATTAATATAGTAAAAGTGGCCATCCTGCCAAAAGCAATCTACAGATTCAATGAAATCCCCATCAAAATTCCAACTCAATTCTTCATAGACTTAGAAAGAGCAATTCTCAAATTCATCTGGAGTAACAAAAAACCAAGGATAGCAAAAATTACTCTCAACAACAAAAGAACTTCTGGGGGAATCAGCATCCCTGACCTCAAGCTGTACTCCAGAACAGTCGTGATAAAACCGCAGGGTATTGGTAGAGTGACAGGCAGGTAGATCAATTGAATAGAATTGAATACCCAGAAATGAACCCACACACCTACGGTCACGTGATTTTCAACAAAGGAGCTAAAACTACCCAGAGGAAAAAGGGCAGCGTTTTCAACATAGTGCTGGTTGAACTGGCAGTCAACATGTAGAAGAATGAGAATTGATCCATTCCTATCTCCCCGTACAAAGCTCAAGTCCAAGTGGATCAAAGACCTCCACATAAAACTAGATACACTGAATCTAATAGAAGAGAAAGTGGGGGAAATTCTTGAACACATGGGCACAGGGGAAATGTTCCTGAACAGAACACCAATGGCTTTTGCTCTAAGATCAAGAATCGACAAATGGGATCTCATGAAGTTGCAAAGCTTCTGTAAGACAAAGAACACTGTCAATAGGAAAAACGATAACCAACAGATTGGGAAAAATCTTTAGCAATCCTATGTCTGATAGAGGGCTAATATCCAATATATACAAAGAACTCAAGAACTTAGACTCCAGAGAACCAAAGAACCCTATCAAAAAATGGGGAACAGAGCTAAACAGAGAATTCTCAACTGAGTAAATTCGGAGGGCTGAGAAGTACCTAAAGAAACGTTCAACATCCTTAGTCATCAGGGAAGTGCAAATCAAAACAACTCTGAAGTCCACCTCAGACTAATCAGAATGGCTAAGATCAAAAACTCAGGTGAAAGCAGATGCTGGCGAGGATGTGGAGAAAGATGAACACTCCTCCATTGATAGTGGGATTGCAAACTGGTACAACCACTCTGGAAATCAGTTTGGTGGACACTCAGAAAAATGAACATAATACTACCTGAGGACCCAGCTATACCATTCCTGGGTATATACTCAGAAGATTCTCCAACATTTAATAAAGACACATGCTCCACTATGTTCATAGCAGCCATATTTATAATAGCCAGAAGCTGGAAAAAACGCAGATGTCCCTCAGCAGAGAATGGATACAGAAAATCTGGTACATTTACACAATGGAATACTACTCAGCTATTAAAAACGATGACTTCATGAAATTCTCAGGCAGGTGGATGGAACTTGAAATTATCATCCTGAGTGAGGTAACTCAGCCCCAAAATAATGAACATGGTATATACTCACTGATAAGTAGATATTAGCCCAAAATTCGGAATACCCAAGTTTCACTTCACAGTAACCATTGAACTGAGTGTGAGGTCCCAGATGGAGGAGTTGGAGAAGGAATTAAAGGAGCTGAGGGAGTTTCCAGCCCCATGGAGGGAGCAAGAGTGTCAGCTGGCCTGACACCCCTGTGCTCCGGGAGACTGGATCACCAACCAAAGAATACACATGGTGGGAACCATGGTGCTGACCATATATGTGGCAGACAAGGGCCTTGTTGGCCATTAGTTAGAGGAGAGGCCTTTGGAGCTGAGGGTGTTAGAGGCCCGAGTATAGGGGAATGTGAAGGTGAGAAGACGGGATTGGGTGGGCAGGTGGGTGTGTGGGGGAATACACTCATAGAGGTAGGGGGAGGGGGAAGAGTATAGGGGTTTCCAAAGTGGAGACCTGGAAAGGGGTAAACATTTGAAATGTAAATAAAGTATCAAAATTAAAAATTAAAAATAAGAAAAAAATGTACAAGACTTGTGTATTTAGAGTACAGCTTCTTCATATTAATGAGTTTTTCTGGACAGAGAGACAGATGTGTTTATTCTTTGATCTGTTCCTTAAGGCAGTTGTATAGTTTCATCCACACACTCTGTCGGAGACAAAGGCTTTTGGCCTTGGCATTTTTTGCTTGATCCCAGGTTTGACTTAACCTTGCTAGCTATCTCATAGCAGGCATTCCTTTGATTCCTTTCTGTCTGATATCAGATTATCTACGGCCTTGACTTTTAGGCTTGGGTGGATTAGCAAATCAAGGTATTCCAGCAGCCCTCCCTTTGTTTCCTCCCCAGTGTTACTACCCCCAGGTAGGGATTAGACGTCCGGCCTTCAACTCAGGGATTATGTCTGATCGCATTGTGGAATTTCCCCTCCCTCTGCCATTTCCCGCCCAAAAGTGTTTAAAAATACATAACATTAAAGATTAAACAGAGCTTGAACAGAATCTCATCTTGCTCCAATGCGTCCTTTGTTTCCTGCTTCTTTCCCCAACCGACGGTTTCTCTCAAAAGCACGGAGCTCCTGCTGGCGGGAACTTCGAACCTAGTCGATAGCCTTTCTTGGAAGGGCCCTCCAAGGCAAGGCGGGCAGCGAGCTTTTTGCAGTTGGCGCCTAGACATGGGCTGTGGACCGGGATAGTGCACACCGTTTGTCGTCGCGACACGCAGAAGGCCTGGCCGGGTGAGGATTAATCAGTTGAAGACGTTCTCAGAGTGACCCGACCAAGAAACGGACTTCTGGAGAAAAGATGAGTGACGCATGAAGAGAGGCAGATGCTTTTTCTGGAGAAAAGGAAATTATAGGAAGAGATGCTTCACTGAAACTCTCCCTTCAGGACAAAGGATGCGTGGGTGAACAAACCTGGCCAGTGGGAAAGCCGTGAATCAGTACCGCATGGCCGATGGGTCTATATGAAAACTGTCAGGAAGTAATATAGCCCATGGTAAAAGATGTTTATGTAGAGTAGAGTCTTCGTGAATTTTAGTAACGAAGTGAACAAAAGAGAAATAGAGATTTAAGTCGAGAGGAAACAGAGATATTTTATTGTGTGAGAGCTGTATAGAATGAGATAAAGTTAAAGCGGAAGACAGAAGAAAGGGATCCTCCACTGGGAAAAGGTGGAAGTGTATAAGTTAGGAGAGAATAGAGATACTTTATTATATGAGAATTATATAGAGTGAGATAAAGTTAAGTGTTATGTTAGGGTAAGATATAGAGTTTAAAAAAAAAGAAGAGAGAGAGAATTGAGTTAAAGTTATATAAGATAATATAGAATCATGGGACAAACGTTAAGTGACCATGAGGTTTTCGTACAAGGAGTTAAAGAATCTCTCCAGACTCGAGGTACCAGAGTCAAAAAGAAAGATTTAAGGCAATTTTTCAAACTCATTCAAGAAATTTGTCCATGGTTCCCCCAAGAAGGAACTATAAGCACAGCTCGGTGGCGTAG
>JAPYYD010005483.1:0-12072 GCA_028551405.1 Uromys caudimaculatus | reverse complement strand
CCCCTCCTTCCCCTCTCCTCCCCTCTCCCCCCCCCTCCTCCCCTCTCCCCCCCCCCCCTCCCTTCAGACTTCCTGTCTCTCAGCTTCCTCCTCCTTAGTTCTTCTGCACAGCACTTTTGTTCTGCAAGCAGTGTGTTTACATGGCTAGTTCTTAATTTGTGAATTTTCTTTGAGATGGAACTTAGAAAGACAGGGACTTCCTAAACATTTCCTGATTCTTCTCTGATTCGTTTTTTAAATAATTTATGTTTCTTCCTAAATTATTCTAATAATTCCAAGTATCACATCTCAAGCTCCATTTATATTGGTGGAACTCTTGCCTCCGGGTTGGGAAGGGGAATGTAAACAGGTCTCTACTCTCCCCTTCCAGGGCACCAGCACCAAACCTAAGACCATTCCACCCAAGTCCACCTTAGGGAAGCAATGAGTTTATGGGCTTCCTTTAGAGCATGGGCGAGGGTTCTTTACAGGAGTGTAGGTGACATCGCAGCAGCCAGCCCAGCCCAGCCAGCCCAGCCAGCATGATGACTTGCATATAGAGGGCATGCCCCTGCAGGTAGTCTTCCAGTCTCTAGCACCTCTCAAGAGCACAAGGGTAAGTGCAGTTAAGGTAGAATTATATACAGTAGCTGGGAGGGGCAGGAGAGTGACAGATGGGTCTGATAACCCTCTCTTCCTTCTATGAGTCTATCACCAGGTCCTAGTCCTGAGGTCCCGCCCAAGTGCTCACAATGATGAACACGGCTGCTGTTATGCTCAGGTGCTAGTGCTATATATGATTTGTTACTTCACCAACATCAAGCCATGATTCTAAACTGCCCAGTGTAGAACTTAGGGTTTTGAAGTTTCTTCATCTTTCTCATCCATCATGTCCAACCCAGCTTCTCACAGCCTTACTGTTCTGTGGTATCAAAAATTATAAATTTGTCTGTAGATGTATCGTGCTTGTGCAAACTTTGTGATAACAGGAAAAAAAAATACAGTCCTTACATTATATTCTTTAAATATTATTTGTTCTTGCTTTGACTCTTGGTTAAATCTTAAAATTTAAAACTAAGTGGAATTTACGATGTTACTGTGTAAACTGTCAAGTGATCAGCTATGCAGGGCTCTTCTCTAAGCCTGTTGTACAGCCATCATGGGCATCTCTCAGTCCCCCCTGGGCTGTGATCACACAGCCTGCATGGGCATCTCTTGAGTCCCCCATAGGCTGTATCCACATTTCCTAAGCTATAGTCTTCCCTTTTGTTACTATTATTTATTTATTTTTCACTTTTATTGTTAGCTACCCATTCATTTTCCAAAATATCCTATAAGAAATTGTGTATGAGATCGAATTCTCAGAGTCCTACCGTGTCTGAAATGTGTGAAGCACTTCCCCTTTTAGCACATCTTTAGAGCATGCAGCAGTGACCTGAGATATAAGCTCCCATATGGAGTTGACATTTCTGTCACACAGGAGGAGTAGTTTTGTGTCGATTTAAACAGTGTCACCTGTATTTCTGTCTTACTTACCCTGTATAGTTATGGTGGGTATCCACGGACCCTGGAAATAACATGTGTTGTTTTGAGACCTCCGCCTCGCTGCTGGGGTGTGGGAATGCCGCTTGGGTAGGCCAAACAGGAGACGCTAGCCTACATTTTTGCCACCATCCGGTGCTGGGCATGTAAAAAGCAGCCCTGATACGCTGCTCAGGGGGTGGGAAAACATAGCCTAAAATGTAGGGCTCAACCAGAGTGAGCAAAGATGCTGATGGTAATCTCGAGGGGGAATCTGAATGGTGGAAGGGCCCCACGGGCTGAGGATGGCGGGGGGGTGTGGAGGGTGTGGGGGGTGGGGGGGTAGGGGATGGAGAACTCTGGCTTTGCTCATGGTGGCAAGTCTGGGAGGGGCCTTCCATGGGAGATTTAGGTGATAAGGCTATGTAAACAAAGGCTTCTCCGTGCTCCCTACAGTGGTTCTCGATGAGAGAGACAGCCCGAGTTTACCCATACCGCTTACTGACTGTTCATTGTGGAAACTGGGTGCACACCACTTCCTCAGGGAGGACCAGAGATTAAATACCTTTTATAGGAAGGACTGTCCGGGAAGAGAAGCTGATTGGCTGAACCCTCAGGACCAATCTAGACACCTCCTGCATGGAGAACTCTGTTCTGATCTATGTGACCATCGGTCACGTGCCTATGTGGAGAGTGTGTCACATGTTCCAGGCCAGCAATCTGGTAGGGAGCAAGAAGATGCCTGTCGTCCTTGTGTGTGTGTGTGTGTGGGGGGGGGGGGGTGCCTGGGTGCCGAGGTCTCTGAGCCCACTCAGCCTTACCCAGTTTCTGGGCACGGTCCACTTCCCCACACTCATGGGCACCATCAGTATCTCCTGGTGGGGGTATGCCTTGTACTGAAATTTTTATTTAACAACCCATGTCTTTTGGAAATGGCATTGTTTACCCATGCAGGGTACCACATTCGAACTTTAATGAGCTCACTAGCTGGTGGGTTTCCCTACAGCTTTTTTAGAGCTTTAGTTCTGACTTACCCACTTATTACTCCTCTTCTCCCCACCACACCGTCATCCCATCCCCCACTTAATACTTAACACCTAGTATCCTCCCCCTCTTCTGCCGTACCCCATGTATTCGCCCGTCCCTCTGGTTGTATTTTTTGAGTGGACAGATAGCGCGTCTGCATAGGCTTTTTTCGTGTACTGCTCCTTTAAGTCAGTCCTTCCCTATTTCTCCTACCCGCCCGAGCCCTTCCCTTCATAGGTCTGCCTGCCCTCGGTATTCGACCTCCCTGTTTTCATTTTGCCTATCATCTACTATTCGCTCCTGCAATGTGCTCCCCCATGCACACCCGATGGCCCATTTCTAGTTTCCTGTCTCCACTTGGGCTCCAAGTTAAACACACAGAACAAACACTTGGAAGCCAAGGTCTCCACTGAGAGAGAACATGCCGAGTTGCATTCTGGTCTGGGTGACCTCGCTGCGTATAGTATTTTCCAGTTCTATTTACGTACAGATATCATGATCTTACTTTTCTTTACAGCTGAGCAATACAGTCCATTGTGTATAGGTACCTAATTTTCTGATTCACTAATCTAATGATGAGTGTCTAGGTTAATTCTGTTTCCTAGCGTGTGTGAACAGAAGAGCAGTGCACGTGCATGTGTAAATGTCTGTGCAGTAGGGTGTGGAGCCCACTGGGTAAGTGCCGGGAGGTTTTACAGCTGGGTCATGCTGTAGCTGCCACCTCCATTGCTGGTTTCTGAGAAACCTGCAGACTGATTTCCACAGCACACACTAGTTTACACCCTCACCAGCAGTGGACAGGAACTGCCCCTTTGCTGGGTCCACAACGGCATCTGTTGTCTTTTGTGTTCCTGATAATGGTCATTTGACTAGAGATGGACTCTTAAAGTCCATCTGCATTCCTCTTCTGGCTAAGGATGTTGAGCACTTTCTAAAACACGTTTACTGTCCATGTGTGTTTCTTCTTTGGGACCTTTCTGTTCAGATCAATTTTTTAAATTGGATAGTTTGTTTCTCTTTCCTTTTTTTTCAATTATTTGCATATCTACACACTAATCTTCTGTCCCACGTATAGCTGGATTTTTTCCCATCCAGTAGGATGCCTCTTCACTCTGTTGACCATTCTCTTTGCTGTAAGAAGCTTTTCCATTCCGTGAGCTCGCGTTGTTGAGTGGTATTATTTCCTGTGCTGTTGGAGTCCTATGCGGAGAGCCCTCACCTATGCCTGGAAGTTAAAGTGTACTTCCTTCTTTTTCCTCTGGTGCTTTCAGAGCTTTCTGAAGTGGTTACTTTTCTTGCCACAACCAAGGCAGCTAACAGAAGATCAGTTTATTTTGGCTGACAGTTCCAGAAAGGTTAAGAGTCCTCATGATGAGAGGTGTGGCGGCTGCTGGGGGTTAGTCTGGTGCCATGGATGCATATGCTAACTTCTGAACCCCAAGATCAGGTATCTGTCTGGGAGTGATTTCTCACAGATACCTGCCTTTGTTGTATAAACCTTGCTCCGGAATTTAAAGTTGATTGGTTAATAAAAGACTAGAGCCTGTGGTTGGGCAGTAGAGAGAGGAAGGCGAGACTTGAGGGTCAAGTGAGGGGTTTCAGAAGAAACCTGGGTTAGAAGGAGAAAGAAGAGGAGGCTGCCACGAGGCCAGATGGATCATGAGCACATGGCCAGAAGTAGACCCTGAGGACAGGCTGATGGGCAAAAGCAACCAGGGTGAGACTCAAACAGCGAATAACAAGGGCGTGCAGTATGGTTTGGATGTTAGTGAGAATAGCACAGAGCCTGCTCAAGCTAGGCTTACAGCTTATAAATAAAATACCAGGTTTCTGGGATTTTAGAATACCAACTCGCTAGAATAATTCCTTTACAGCAGCTGGCAGTGGGCTTGGTGGCAGGAAGAGGAAGCTGACGTCAGCTTCTTCCTTGAATGCAAGCACAGAAGAGAGCTGGAGGTAGCAAGAGGTCTCACAGCCCACCCCAGTGACACACCTCCTCCAGCAATGTTGAGATGAGCTGTGATACCTTCTGTAGTATTCTTTTGGTTCAGGGTTGCTTTGACTATCATTGGTCTTTTGTGATTTTTGGGGGTATTTTTAATAAACAAAAATAAGAGGAAAGATTAAAAAAAAAAAATTAGGGAAGGGAGGTTGTCTGGAGCTTTAAAAGTATCCTACAGTTTTCCCTACCTACCAAGGCAAAGGCAGAGAGCGGATGCAGGCACAGCCATTGCAGGTGGTCAGGCAAGATAGCATCTTAAAGGAACCCAAGCACAAAGCTGTCTGTGAGGATATGGATTAGCTGCAGTTTGAGTGGGTTACATCAAGCCAGGCTGTCTTAGCACATGGGGTCCTTGGGCCGTGGGAGTTGGGGGCCATCCTGTGGTATGCTCACCCATTTGCCTGACGATGGGTCAGTGATTGGTGATTTGATAGTTCGTTCTATCTGTAGGGTTTGGAGGAACCTCTGTTATAGTTTTCACAGTGGCTGAACTAATCCACTGTCCCATGAGCTTGCGCTGTTTGTTTTCCTTACGATAGGCATTTTAAATGAGGCGACATGAAGTCTGTTTTACTTGAGAGGGCGTGCACGTGCACAGGTGTTCTTATATTATGAAGGCCAGAGGCTGACATCAGGTATCTTCCTCAATCACGGTCCACTGTTTGTTTGTTTGTTTGTTTGTTTGTTTGTTTGTTGAGAAAGGTTCTCTCACTGAACCTGGAGGTTACCGTTTGGCTGGTCTGGCTGGCCAGTGATGCGCAGAGATCTGCCTGTCTGGGGTCACAGAGAAGCATTGACCTGGCCTTCATGGGAGTCCTAAGGCTCTATACTCAAGTCCGTGTGCTTGTGTGGCAGGTAGTTCACCTACTAAGCTATCAATGCAGGCTTAACAGCATTGATTTTCCTGATGGCTAAAGATATTGAACATTTTTTCATATATTTATTGGCCATGCTTGCATCCTCTTTATAGGACTGTCTATTACCATCTTGATTTGCCTGTATGATCCTCATTTATGTAGTTCACAAGTAGTACTTAAAAATATATATTTCTTTTGCAGTTTTTAAAAATTAAAATATAATTACATCATTTCCTTTCCTCTAATTCTTCATATCCCTGCTGCTCACTCTCAACTGCATGACTTCTTTTTATTTAATTATTGTGTATGTATGTGTGTGTATTATGTATATATGTTAATATATACATATTATACATATATATTACACATATATAAATATATAAATACAGCCTGTGTTTAGCATTGCTTGTGTGACTCCAGGGATGACCAGTAAGTAGCACTTTTTATTGATGTAATTTAGTTACCAGTCTATGCCCTGTGCTGTGTGCTGTACAGGAACTGGGGGGATTTCCTGCCAGAGAATGATGAAGAGTCATTTGTCTTAGCCCTGGCTCTCACAGTGGAGCCAAGTACTGCGCTATAAAATGGCTTCACTTAGGCCAAGAAGCAGCCTGAAAGCTATTGTTTCATAGAACACAGAACAATTTAAACTACGTCACATCCTGATCATAGCATATTTAACCTGTATATTTCTTACTCTATTAATATAGATATACCTGTAGGTTTTTCAAGAACATTCTGGAGTTATTTTGCTTATAATGAAATTGCTTCTTTTATTGTTAACCATTGAAAATATGTGCAGACTTTGGTAAGGTATAGTGTTCAACTTTGACACAATTGAGCTGAAACAAGCCATTGCATGAGAGAACATGTTTCACTTGCAAAAACTCCTGTTCCTGGCTGGATTTCTGTAACCTTAATATTAATAGCTGGGTATAGTAGTTTACATCTATAAACCCAACACTGAAGAGGCTGACACAGGAAGATCACCATGAGTAGTTTCTGGACAACATGGACTACACAGTAAGAGCTTGTCTCAAAACATTTTTAAAATCAATGTTACTACCAAGTTTCACATTCTGTAACTGTTATTGGACACTGAAATCTTTTAAAAGCTAAATAAAGTTTGAAATGAAATACCCAGTTAGAAAATTGTGCCCCCCCCCCCCCCGGCTCATTAACACTTAGGAAGCACTGAGACTATTTAATCAACTGTAATTAGTTTCTGGTCCTTAATGCTTCATAATGGTACCCTAATGGTCTGAAAGAGTTAATAAGACTCCCTAGAGATAATAGCACTAGGTTAAGAAATAACCAAGCTCCAGCCTTTTAAGATTGGAGTAGGGGCTCCTGTTGCTCTCCTTTGGTTTGGTTAACTGCCTGAGGGCCTTAGTGGGTGGGTCATGGAGATCTGCGAACTTGGCAGCCATTGCTTCCAACTGCTGTCTTTTGTCCTATAAAACCTTTGCCTCTCAGGTGATTTTATACTTTAAAAAAAAATGAAAGCTTACGAACCAAAATTTTAAATCAGAAGAACAGTGACATTGATTTTAGCACATTTGGGATGAGTACGTTACATGAGCTGAGCTATGAGGAGCTTCTTTTACGTTAGGAGGTTGGACCCTTTTCAAAGGCCAGCATCAAATTGTCCTAAATTTAGTTACCAAAGTTCTCAAGTGTTTCAAATGTCAATTGCCAAAATTTAAACATCAAATAGACTTCATTCACTCTTTTATTGTCTTCCAGGAGAGGAATGAACATGTAGAAAGTGTGTCAGTTTGGCAATAATTTCACTTCATATGTGTAAAGATGTCTAGCATCCCTACCATTTTAAAAAATAGTCAAATTATCATGTGCTTGATTTTCTTCTTCCCAGAGTATAATTTAATATTGTCATTGGAAAACAAAGTAAACGAAGGGGTTATGGAGGTGGGGAGGGAGGGATGGAGGGGGGGGAGGGATGGGGGGGGGAGGATTTAATGGCAGTCTCAAGGCAGAGTGTCCCTGCTGCCTGCTGTAGCCAGAGGCAGACTGTTAGAAGACAGAGGTGTGCTCTCTTGGGCTCAGAAGGGACAGACAGCTCATCCCTCTTATATTCCTAGAGCTCTGGTGTATGCAGCACATTGCCTTGTGTCTAGAACAGTGCCAGGGGCTTCTAGAGTTATCTGTTTTATCATTACACAACTTCAAGTATTAAGTTAGTCAAGTGTTTTTGGAACTTTTGGGGGAGTGGAGACCATTTTCCCTGGGGCAGTAATGAACTGGTGCTAATTAGAAGTCTGCTAGAGAAGTAGCTCTTTTGATGTCTGTCCTTTGATTTCATTAATGGTTTAGAGGCTGGGGTGTGTGGGGAGTGGGTGTGGTGCATATCATTAGGAACTAATTGCTGGGAGTCTCTTGCTTCTTTTTTGAACCTTGACCCCTGTAGGTTTTAGGGATGTAGTCACTCTCCTATGATGCAGTAACTGGTGGAGGTATAAGTTCTAAAATGTTCCCATTTGCTTGGAAAAGTCATATAACCCCCAAAGCCCTAGAGCCATTCTACAGTTGAGTTGTGGGTTGCCCTCTTATCCTTGGCCCAGGGGGTTTCTACATTTCTTTCTTAGCAATACCTTTGACTTGCCTTCCTCTGTAAGCAAACAGCAATCTTCAGGGTCATTGCTAAAGGAAAGTTTGTTACCATAATTATTGGCAGTATAGCAATTACACACATTGATGGTATTTGCTGGGGTGGTTTCACACTTGTACACATTTCAGAATTACAGCTTCGACCATGGGATCTTGAGACAGATGTCTTGGGAACACAGCACCCTTTCTATCTCTTAGGAAGACTCTTAAGTGTTAGAATTGGAGGTTTGGAGGCAGTTTTGGCACCATGCAGTCTGTCCTTGTAGCCACTTTTTGCAATATGCTTCAAATAAAGTTACATTAGAAAAGTATTTACATTTCTTTATACAAGGCCAGGGTATAGTTTTAATTAGGGGTGGGGGTCCATACAGAGTTTCTTACTAACTACTAGTAATGAATATCTATATTTTAAGGGAAAAAAAAATCTATTTACTCCTTTTGAGATTGCTTTCTAATATATTTAGATTTATACAGAGACTTGACTTCCATTTCCTTGTGGTAAGTATATTTTTTAGTGTAGGTCTGAGTTGGTAAGAGTAGAATTTGTGGGGCAGGGAGGGGCGTGGAGAACGAAAGGAGAACGCAGTGGCGTTGCTGTGGTGATGGTGCTGCAGTGATGATGCCGAGCCCAAGCGCCTGCGCATTAGACAAAGCATAGACCAACCTGGAGTCAGGAGAGCCTTCCGGCGTCCTGAGCACGCATAGGTAGTTATGGAAAGTCATAACCAGAGTAGGAACCTGCTTGTGGTGCAGGAGGTGCAGGGGGTGTTAGGGAGTGACTGGTGTGACCTGTGAATATTTATGAGCAGCACTAAAAGCACATGTTCTTCCTCCCATGGGTTCTGTTTAGAGGCCTGCTTATTCACACTCCCGCTCTGTGTCATAGTGTGGTTATCCCCACTATGGATTTAACAAAATAGAAGCAAAGAGATGGCATTACATTTATTACCGAATTTTGTCTAAATACAAAAATTCCTCAGTGGGATATGTGCCTTCCTTTCCTTGTGTAAGGTTTTGTGTGAATAATCCAGATAAAAGCCGCAGGGCTTTCCCTTCTATGCTCTGGGTAAGTGTGATGGTTCCTAGTCAGTGAGATGAGCGGGAAGATTCGGAGTGACATTCTGTTGCCTCTGTGTACTGTCTGGCACAGCGTACATACTCAATATCTTAATTTTTAGTTGATACATCAGGGGATGTATATGTGTTTCAAAAATGGACATTTTGAGTGAAATCTGAAAAGATCTTCAAAATCGATGTATTTTAATTTATTTCAGCAGGAGAAAAACATTCAGTTAATACTTGGATCTCGACATTTTAAGTGATTATAGTTCTTGAATGTCACGTGTATACACTTTATTTTTATATTTGTGCCTTTTTAATCAGTCAGCTACATGTTGTTGCTAAGTTGCCAACATATAATCTATTGCCGATTTTCTCATTTTAATCTCACGGGTATCTCGGATCTATTCTTCCTTTTGCATTCCCTTAAACGACCATATCTTTCTTTTCGGTTGAAGCAGTATTAATGTTTCTCTAGTCTCAACATCCTGAAACTAAAGTTTATCTTTTTCATTGTTTACCAAACATTTTAGGGAAATATACTTTAAAGGAGGGTAGAAGACCTCCCCACACTCATTCCTTACAAAGACATCTGGCTTCTCTCCCTCGGTAGAAGTCATTTTATACTCTCCACTGTTTCCTGACATTTACTCTGTAAACCGGGCTCCCCCACCACCTGGCATCCCTCCCCCTCCTACGTATGCCACGCCCTTCTATACGTTGCTTTGCAGGTACACCGCCATCACTCAAATGTCCCTTAACTTTCGAGAGTTAAATGTCATCTCTCCTCCAAGTGACTTTGATTCTGTAAGACAAACGTAACTCATCCCCCACAAACCCGTTCTGTTTAGTTCAGTTAAGCATTTGACTTCACACATTTGTAATTTGTTTCTGTGTCTGTCCACCTGTCTCAATTGTGAACTCCCTGAAGAGTATGATTTTCATTTGCTTTGTCTGATGATTTGAAAGAGGGTCTCATGTACCCCCAGCTAACCTCAGGCACGCTATGTAGCTGCAGATGACCTTGACCTTCTGACCCTCTGGCTTCCACCTCCCAGATGCTGGGATAATGGATGTGCACTGCCACGCCCAGTTCGTAAGACTCAAACTCAGGGCCCGTGCATGCTAGGTGAACAGTGAGCACTTGTAACTGAGCTATAGCCCTAGCACTCCATGTGTGTACATGCAGTCACTTTAATGCGCTTTAAGCAGAGAGTTTAAGGAGTTCTGACAACTGTAAATGTTTGTCCTGATACCAAATGCTTCTGTTATCCACAAACCCCCTCTTGCCTATGTATAGCCAGTGAGTGCCGTCTCCCTATCCTAAGCCTGGAGTAAGCATTGTTCTCCTTTCTGACTAATAGCCTTCTCTGGAATTTCATGATTTTTTAACAGCTGAGCAATATTCCATTGTGGAAATGTATCACATTTTCTTTATCCATTCATCCATTGACGGACATATAGTCTATTTCCAGTTTCAGGCTATTATGAATACAGCAGCAATGAACACTGTTAGGAAATAGAGCCCTTTGGGTGTGTGCCCAAGAGTAGTATAGCAGGACCTTGGAGATCCAGTCCCAGCATCCTGAAGAACCACCGCACTGATTCCTTATTGGCAGTGGGTGAGTGTTTTCCCTCACCCCATGTGCTTGTTCTATTATCTTGGCCATTCCAACTGGAGTAAGATGGTGTGATTTTATTTGTATTTCCCTATTGACTAAGGGTATTGAACATTTCATTGTTTCTCAGCCTTTTTCATCTTTTAGAACTCCATTTAGGTCTGTACATCATTTTATAATTGGGTTACTTGATTTTTTTTTATGTCTGGTTTGTTTTTTTGAGTTTTTTTTATGTATTTTAGATATTAGCCCATTGTATAGGCTACCACTCTCTCCAGATGATAATGTCCTTTGCCATAGAGAAGCTTTTCAGTCTCATGTTGATCTTAGAGCCTGCTCTATAGGTGTTCTGCTCAGAAAGTCCTTTCCTGTGCCAATGAGTTCAAAACTATTCCCAACTTTCTCTTCTCTCATACCTGGGTATCTGTCCTTATGTTGAGGTCCTCGATCCATTTGGAGTTGAGTTTTGTGCAAGGTGCTAAGTATGGACCTATGCGCATTCTTCAACACACAGCCGTCCAGTTTAACCAACACCAGTTGTTGAAGGAGCTGTCGTTTTCCTAGTGTATATTTCTGGACTGTTATTTATTTTATTTATTTTTTCAAATCAAGAGTCGGGTGTTCGTAGGGATGTGGATTTACATCTGGGCCTTCAGTTCGACTCCCGGGACCAGCTCATCTGTCTTGATGCTACTACCATGTATGCTAGTTTTTATTACTATGTATCTGTAGTAAAATTTGAGATCATGGATGGTGATGTTTCCAGTGTTTTGTTTTTAGTTTATTATTTATGATGTAGCTATCCTAGTTTTGTGTGTGTGTGTGTGTTTGTGTGTGTGTGTGTGTGTGTGTGTTACCATATGAAACTTGTCCTTTCAAGTTCTGTGAAGAATTATGTTGGAATTCTGATGGGGATTGCACTGAATCTGTAGATTGCTTTTGGTAGGATGGCTATTTTGACTAAATTAATCCTGCCTATCCATGAGCATGGAAGATCTTTTCATCTTCTGATATCTTCTTTAACCTTTTTCTTCAATGAATACAGACTTTTTTTTTTTGATACTTTATTTACATTTCAAATGTTTTCCCCTTTCCAGGTCTCCCCTTTGGAAACCCCCTATCCTCTACCCCCTCCCCCTGCCTCTATGAGGGTATTCCCCCACCTACCCACCCACCCACCCACTCCTGTCTTCCCACCTTGGCGTTCCCCTATACTGGGGCCTCTAACACCCTCAGGCCCAAGGCCTCTCCTCCCACTGATGGCCAACAAGGCCATCCTCTGCCACATATGTGGCCAGCACCATGGGTCCCTCCATATGCATTCTTTGGTTGGTGGTCCAGTCTCTGGGAGCAACGGGGGGCCTGACCAGTTGACACTGTT
>JAPYYD010005482.1:0-12073 GCA_028551405.1 Uromys caudimaculatus | reverse complement strand
CCCCCCCCCCCCGGTCGTCCTGAAGTTTGGACCACCAACCAAAGAATACACATCTATGAACCCACGGTTCGGACCACATATGAGGCAGAGGACGACCTCAATGGCCATCAGGGAGAGAGGAGAGGCCTTTGGCCTGAGAATATTAGAGGCCCCAGTAAAGGGGAATGTCAAGGTGGGAATAGGGAGATGGGTGGGCGGGTGGGTGGGAGGTGGAATTCCCTCATAGAGGCAGGGATGGGGAGGGGATAGGGGGCTTCCAAAGAGGAGACCCAGAAAAGGGGAAACATTGGAAATGTAAATAAAGTATCAAAAAAAAAAAAAAAAAAGTCCAATGACATTGAGATTGAATGAGGCAGCTAGGAAAGCAGGAAGAAGATGGGGAGACAGCCATGGAGCCCCAGTAGTGGCTACTGAGAGATGGAAGTTTCCCAGCAGTAGAAAGAAAAGATGTGCAGCTGCCAGGGAGGTCCTCCAGGCCTCTTACAGAGCCCATTTATTTCTAGCACTCCTGGGATGTTCATTTCAATTTCTAGGAAAAGTCCATACTCTCTCCCCTAACCTGCTCTCCACCCTAGCTTCGAAACAGCCTCACGTGTAATGTGGCTATGGGTTATTAAGCTGGGCTGCCTTGACTTTGGAGTGCACACCTCATTTGTTGGGAAATTAATTCTTACAGGTATGGTATATAACAAATTTAGGACTCTCTCCAAGCAGAGGCATTGTGAGTCCTTCAACTGATTTTGCCTATGAGATAGTAAATATGCTCAAAGTAGAGATCCCCAGGACCTGCACCCACGGCTGTGGATGTCCAGGCTTGGCTTGAGAATAGGAGCAAAAGACCACGTGACGTGGGCAAGGCGCTTTTATTCCAGTTCTTTCTCCTCCACTGCCTGGTGGGTGACCTCAGGCAAGGCTCTTAGCTGCCTGAGGCCCAATGTCTCTATTTATGGATGGGGATAATCAGGTCCACATGCATGGCTGTTACAAGGGTTGGCAAGAATATTTATGAAGTGTCTTCAGTGAAATCAACACAATAACAACAGTCCGAACATGAGTGAGTTAAAGGCTGGGTTTCTGAGTTATCTCCTGTGGGTACTTGAGCCCGTGATTCTCACTCCAACTTGGCCCACTCCACTGCGTGAAGCATTCCCTTAAAGATGACAATCATAGGCCCAGTGGGATGCTTGGCGGGTACTTGCCACAAAAACCTGATGGCCTAACTCCTAGCCCAGACCACGCACATAGGGGAGAACCAAGTCCTGAAAGTTATCCTCTGACCTCCACACATGTAACATCTACACATACACATGCACACACAAACACATACACACACATAAATTAATTAATTAATTAATAAAGTTAATTTTTAAATGATAATAACAGCTCCCAGGAAGTGCATGACAGGCCGACGTGTACACATTAATCTGCTGTTACACTTCACCATCTCGTCCTCACTTTACAGATGAAACCAAGATCAATATAGGATAAGTAATTATAGTCTGCTGATATTATTTTCATTGCTCAGATGTGCAAACTGAGGTCTAGAGATGCTAACTTGTTTAATGTCTGTGCTGCTTAGTTAGGTTTTGGTCAATTTGACACATGCTGGTATCATCTGAGATGAGGGAATCTAACTGAGAAAATATCTCATATGATTAGCTTGTGGGCAGGTTTGTGGGGGTGTTTTCTTGTTTAATGATTGACGTGAGAGAGTCCAGTCCACTGTGGGTGGTGCCATTCCTAGGCAGGTTCTAGGTAGTATAAGAAAGTAAGCTAAGGAAGCCATGGGGAACCCAACAGCAACATTCCTCTATGGTCTCTGCTTTAGTTTCAGCCTCCAGGTTCCTATTCTTGAGTTCCTGCCCTGACTTCCCCTCATGATGAAGTGCAACTATAAGCTGAAAGAAATCCTTCTTTATTTATGCTGATTATCACAGCCATAGAAGCCTAGCTAAGACAGTCACACAAGGATATGGCAAACTGGCATCAGAATCCAGGCAAGTGGTCCCAAACTTCACATTTCAATGAGGTGCTACCCAGCATCCCTAAGAACCACCTGGGCTCTCTGCCCAGGGTGTGATGTGTTTTCTCTGATGAAATGATTCCACATTCAGCCTCAAGAGCACTCTGTTTGGGCTCTACTTTCCGGAGGGCCCTGTGCAGATAACCAGGCCAAGGCCACCTTGTGCCCTGCACTCCTCAGCAAATGTTTCTTTTGGAATGAAACACAAACACTCACTGGCTCTGACCTCACCATGCTCTAAATCAATGGAACACACTTTGTCTGTGAGGGATGGAAACACAGATGTCCCACCAGCTGGGCAACCTGACTGTCCCTGCATCTTCTCCCAAAACTTATCAGCAACTAATGGGAAGGCATAAGGACCAGGGACTGTGTTAACAGTAGTGTAGTTACTAAAATAAATCACTGTGGAGGAGGCAAAGGCCTCTGAGGGCGGGGGAAAAGAAGGAGAAGAGAAGAATAAAGAATCCTCTGATGGGTGGAAAAAGCCTCTGATGGGGGATGGGGGATGGGAAGGATTCACTGCCAGCAGAAGCATCCCAAATTCCCTCGGGTTTGATCTGTTTTGCTTTTACCTTCTCTCCTGTTCCAAAAGGTAGAATCCTTATGAACAAAGCATCTCCTTCCCACCCCCATCTCCTCTTGCAAAGGAGGTTTTGTAACTCCAGCTTGTGCCATGAGTTATAAAATGCTTTCTTCTCCTACCCTACTTCCTTTTGTCCATGCTTCTAGCTTGCAGCTGGTATATCAAAACAGACTCCTATGAAAGATACTTTCTCAACCCAGGAGCTCTGGGCTGTAGACACTCATGCTTGTCCTAGTTGCTCTTCTGTTACTGTAAAGAGACACCATGATCAAGGTACCTTATAAAGGAAAGCATTTCATTAAGGCTTGCTTACAATATCAGAGAGTTAGTCCATTATCATCCCAGCCAGGGGTGCGGCAGCAGACAGATAGGCCTGGCTCTGGAGCAGTGTTGGGGAGCTCATATGATCTGCAAATTGTAGGCAGATAGAAAGGGAGACTGGGCCTGGTGTGGGCTTTGAGGTTTTAAAGAGTAACACACCTCTTCCAACAAGGCCACACATCGTCCATATTCCTTCCAAACAGTTCTGCTAATTGGGGACCAAGAATCCAAACAGAGGAACCTATAGAGGCCATTCTCATTCAAACCACCACACTTGGGATCATAGTCACATGATAAGGCAAAGTTTCAGGCACACAAAGCCTGCCTGTGTCAGCAATAGAGTTTGGAACTCAGCACTCAGATGGATTTTAATAGATTCAAATTAACAGAGGAAGACTCACCTTCCCCAACTTGACCCCTAACTCTCTACCCATCACTCCATCTGTGGTCAATTAATGACATAATTCTCCCAGACTGGAAGATGTCACAAAACAATCAAGACTATTTGTATCTTGTATCTTGCTTTTTCTTCATTACTTTATCCTGATAGCAAGAACCTAGTGCTAGCCCTCTACAGGGTAGAAATGTCCCCTGAATCTCAATGAGTCATCCTTTGTCCACGAGCCCATTCCTACCTTCTGGAGTAGGAAAGTGTGAGAGTTGTCTTTTTCCATGAATTCCCTTGAGGTTTACACAGCAGAAAACATGCAGGAAAGAAAGCAGAGTTAATGTAGGTGGAACAGAAAGAAAGGCAATAGAAGAAAGGGAAGGTGGATGTAGAAAAGTACTGTCTGTGACTCAGCCAAACAGAGCATTTCCTCCCCAGGGCAGCCCAAACACTCCTCACTGCAGGAGTAGCAGCCATAGCAGGTCAAAAAACCAAGTAGATAGACCCCTCTTCATTAGTACCCAACAAAGTAGACTGACCCCTCCCCATCTGGGCTGATGTTGACAGGTCTGTTCCCTGATTCAGTGATCAGTCCCATTACACTGGAGACAAGGACAGAGATGAAAGGTGCCTGGCTCTTCACAACAGCTCTGCAGTGGACAAGTGCCCTTGGTTTGTCAAAGCCTCGGGGCTCTGTTCAACTTTCTCTAAGCATCTTAGAATCCAGAAACAGTCCTGCATCAGACATAAAGGTCTGTTTCACTTGAGGCAGGTGGGAAGTCTGTGGTTGCCCACACATCCTTTCCACTCACCTGAAAGTCCTTGTCTGAACACACACACACACACACACACACACACACACACACACACACACACACACACCATCAGGAGCTCTGGCTGAGTAGACCTTTCCACGTCCTCAGCAGTTTTTCAAGATTTGGTTTTAAAGTCTGCCAGTCAGATCTTCCAAAATGCAGTAGCAGGGTGGAATTAAATCCACATGAATTTTATTCTTTAAAATGCGTGAATAAAAGAAATAAGAAGAAAATAGTGAAGGCCATAGACCACTAACACAAGTTTAACTGTGGAGGAAGGACAGAGGGAAAGAGGGTAGATATCTCCAAGTGCACTGTACAATCTAGGGAAGTATCTGAAAGCCCATTGGGTAGTTCTTGAATGTAGACCACTTTACACGGTCATTGACAGTGAGCTGCTTTAGGAGACTTGGTGTTGACACTGACTCAGCAAAGGACTGAGTTCCACAAATGGGGACCTGGTCAGTTACATTCTCAAAGCACAAGGCCTGAGAGGCTCACACAAACAGCTACCACTGTGAACAGAGATGTCCCTGGTATAGTTGTTTTCTTAGCATTTGCCCATCAGCTTTAAAAGGCAGCCGATCGGTGGGCTTCTGTGAAGGGTAGGCTCCACCACAGGGTGCAGGGAAGATACCAAGACAGGATTAAGTAGGACTAAATAAATGTTCACTGGCTTTCTGAAGCCAGGGATCCAGCTCTGCAAAATATGCCTTGATTGCAAGAAGATGCATGCTATATTTACCTATGCCATATAGGCAAGTAGCAATGGCAGAGCACATAGATTTCCCCAAGAGACATCCAGCAAGGTTTCCCAAACTCAAAGGGCAAAATTTTAAACTTGGCTAATTTTGGCCTCTGTGTTAGTTTGAATGAGAATGGCCCTGATAAGTTCCTACATTTGCATATCTGGTCCCTATTTGAGAAGGATTAGGAGGTGTGGCCTTGTTGGAGGAGGTATCTCGTTGGGAATGGGTCTTAAGGTTTTAAAAGCCCATGTGATTCCCAGTAGTTCTCTCTCTCTCTCTCTCTCTCTCTCTCTCTCTCTCTCTCTCTCTCTCTCTCTCTCTCTCTCTCCATTGTGCTGTGGATTGGATACAAGCTTTCAGTTACCACTTCAGCACCATGCCTGCCTGTCTACTTGCCTGCCTGCCTGACTGCTGCCATGCTTCCTACCATGATGTTGGTCATGGACTCCACCCTCTGGAACAATAAGCCCCCAAACTAAATGTTTCTTTTATAAGTTGTCTTAGACGTGATGTCTCTTCACAGCAATTTAAAAGTAACCAAGTCAATCACCAACTGTGGAATTCAATGAACCCTGACAGAAAAAATCTGAGATGTGACCTTTAACCTATGCAACAATTGTGAAGACCCCATGGAAAGATCTGGATCCAGCCTTTTCCAATGGGGTATGTAAAAAGCCAACTTTAGCCTTCATTACCCATAACCATATGCATTCTCTACTTTCCAGAAATGAAATATACAAAATAGCTGTCTACCTTATCCCATATCCAAGATTTTGATTTCTACAGTCTTTTACCTGAAGTCATCCAAAACTAATAATGGAAAGTTCCATAAATAAGCAATTCAGAAGTTTTAAACTATGAACCATCCTGAGTAGTACGATAAAAACCCATGCTGTCCCACTCTGTCCACGTGAAATGTAAATCACCTCTCTGCCTAGTGTATCCACGCTGTATATGCTACCCTCGTGGTCATCAAGTAGCTGCCATCTTGGTTATCAGGATGACCTCTAGTATCATGATGCTTGTATTCACTTAACCATTATTTTACTTGCTAATTAATCCAAAGTTCAAGAATGGTGACTGTTGACTTCCCTCTAGAATATGACTGTAATTGCTCTGCTGTATTATTGTCACTGTTAATCTCTTATTTACCTAATATATAAATTAAATAGTATCACAGCGTAAATATAGCATATCTACAGTTGACTATGGTTTCCAGCATTCACTGAGCATCTTGGAATGTCTCCTCCACCAATAAACCGGGGCTGCTCTCATACCGATATTTGTCCAGTTCGCCATGTGAGCCTGTGGCTCCAGCAGGGGTCAAGATAGAGTAATGCAAAAGAGATCCTGAATGCAACGAACAAGGAAGCATTGTTCAGAGTGTGGTGTGAGTTTAGGTCAGTATCTGAAAACAGAGGCTTCCTTTTGTAGGCACAGAATCCCCATAGCCATTCCACAGGACAAACATCTACCTGCCCTTCAAACCCTACACCAGCCCCATGTTCTGCATGGGTCCTTCCCTGAGGAACCAGCAGCCCCCACACCAACATCTTCAAGACCTATGGCTTTTTGCTTACAGCAGCTACGTGACTTGTTCCAGTACTTCCCTTTCTGTCTGTTTAAGAAGGCCTTATCTCTCCTAGCAGGCTGCCAACACCTCACAGAGGAGCCCTCTCCAGATCCTGCAGCCCTTTCACATCTGCTACACTAGCTGTGGGCTGATGGAGGGGCCTTGGTGTGCTGTTTCTTTCTTTGCATCTCTGGCAAGTCACTATCACGGTTCCCATGGGGGCAGATGGTGAATTCCCCAATGTACTAATGTTTTGAATTACTGGAGGGTTACACTCCTGACATATCATGATTACAGAAGGCTGCAGAGGAGAGGTGAAGCATACAGTGTCCTCTATGCTATCTGGACCAAAGGAATCACAGCTGGTACCGTTGTCCTTGTGTGTGCCCCTCAGGGATGGAAACAATAGTCTGTGACCATCAAAGGCTTTTCAATTACTTGTCATCTGGATTCACAGCTGCAGCAACTGATCTGCCTAAATTCCCAAGGATAAAGTAGTGTTAGGGTTCGTTTGCCTGTGTCTTGAAGGCCCTATAAAGTCAGGTATGTGGTGCCAATGGTGTTGACATCAAGAACACAAATTCCCATGCTCTAAAAGTTTAATCCAGTGAAATCCACAAGGGTGACTTCACGTCAGACACCAACACTTCAGCAAATTCTAGTGTTTCTGTTCCAAGAACAGGACCTGAATTGACCCCTGCATTGGCTTTCAAGGAGCTGACCACAGTCATGGGTTTCTGTAGTTAAATCTCTGCACCCCACAGGGGAGTGGAGGAGGATGCTCAGGAGGACAGATTCCCTCTGGATTCTCTAGGGATATGCATTTGTACCTAAATACTTTTGTCTCAAGACCTCTGCAGAAAGAGAGAGCCAGTGACAGCAGGGAAATATAGACAGACAGACAGACAGACAGACAGACAGACAGACAAAAAGGTTAGAGAAGAGAGAAGGCCAGGAAGAAGCTATGTTACTCAGGAAGGCCTCTCTTTCTTTCAAAGGTTATACAATGTTTCTTGTGCCACATCCTCTTGTTCAAAATGGGTCACTAGAGCTGACCCACATGCAAGAGTGGAAGTAGAGTCCATCTTTTGATAAAAACATGCCTAGGAACTTGGGGAGATACTTTCAAACCACTGCCTCCCAATACCCCTACTGTGGCTAGTTCTTCTGACTTTGTTTCCTGACCTCACACACTAATGGCAATCCAAATTTCTAACACCACTCTACCTCATCAGCGATAGATAATTAAGCTTTCACAGCCTGGTCCTGCAACTCAGAGGCCAGGGAACCCTTGGGCAATCGTGGGCCCCATCATTAGAAAAATGCCCACAGGGACGCTCTTTGCCTGTAGAATTATATCGAGCAAACAAGCAGGGAGAATGGCCTAAGTGACCTGCATATGGTATCCCATGCACACTGGACTGTGTAGTCTAAAGAAGTGATAATGACAGCCTATGGTGACCTGAAGTTCAGGTCATTCCAGGAGCTGAGACAGAGAGACCTTGTCACCAGGCTCCAGGGACTCCCAGCTAGGACCTGAAGAAACAGCTTGTTTGAAATCTTCAGCTTCATCAAAAACAAAAAACAAAAATAAAATAAAATAAAATAAAATAAAATAAAATAAAATAAAATAAAATAAAATAAAATAAAGTCAATCTACTAGCTGCCAAGCCCAGCCAACCAGACCCTTCAATGCAGACACTTATCTCACGACATTTATCTCAGAAAGACCGAACTCCAGTCAGGGAAGCCAACAGTTATATCTTACTCTTTCTGTATTTTTAAAGATAATTCTCATCTCTACTCTATCTCCCAGGACCCATACAAATTGACAGCAACATGTTTGATTGGTTGAATAGGGCTTTGTAATCGAGCTATCTTGCTATCCTGTTCTAGATTCCAATAATGGCTTCCTGTCCACCCCTGTAGTCCCTGACTCAAGGCTCCCATACATACAGCTAATATCACAAGTCTAGGCTTCCCTCCAAGAACTCTTGGTTCCAGTGTCAAGAGTTCCCAAGCACTGAAACATATTGTGAAGTTGGCCCTGGAGAGTCCAACCTGGTTCACCTGTCCCAGTACATCATCTGCTCCTCCTCTTCACTAATGGGGTCAAAGTTGTGTTGCCGTGGAGTGACAGAAGGAACTCCATAGATGCACAACAGTAGGGACTGGATGGGGCTCCCTAGGTGGCTCCCAGTAGTTTGAAGCTGACTGGAGTAACACACCTGGGCAGAAGTTGCTTTGGGAAGTCTCAAATGGGACTGGGGTCTCTGTCTCCCTAGCTTGGGGCCTGAGACTGAATTCTTATGAGGGGTCCTTGGGTTCTTTGTAAGAGAGGGCCACAGGACACCTGAAGGGACTTTCTTGCTAACATGGTAGTCTTACCAAAGAGCAATTTTTCTCTCTGAAAAAATATTTAACAGTATCTACTGACAGTTTTTGCTCTGGACATTTTTTTAGTCATGCCAGGCAAGGGCTGTCCCTGCCATCTAATGGCAGAGGCAAGGGGTGAGCTAACATCTCCTGGTGCACAAGCCAGCCTCACAGCACAGAACGGCCAGCCGAGAATGCCAACAATGCCAGGATAAGGAGCTACATTAACACATAACTGCCTCTTCCAGGTGCGCAGCGAGCCTTGCACCTGAAGGCCCTGGAAATTTGTTTCCCTTTTCAGACCTATAGACCTTAAAAAAGAAAAAGCTGTTTTTTAAGTGGTCATAGATTTCCTCTGGAATAATGTGATCTACTTACCTTAGCCATATGAGGGAAATCCTGCACATACAAGAAAGTCTGTGCTTTTCTGCTTCTATCCTGAAGCAGCCACTAACTGCTCCACTGTAGAGGAAAAAGCACTCCCAAAAGTCACCCTTGTTCAGTGTGATAGTCAGTCTTCACTGTCGGCTTGACTGGATTTGGAATCACCTAGGAGACACGCAGCTAGGCATGACTATGACAGTGCTTAAATGAGGAAAGAAGTCCCACTCGGAGTGTTGGTGGCATCAGTCCATGAGCTGGAGCCAAGAAGCTGAGCATGGCATCCAGTTCTGCTTCCTGACCACAGCATAGTGTAACCAGCACACTCACATTCCCAGTGACACGCCTTCCCACCAGGATGAACTGAATCACCTCTAAAATCATGAGCCCAAACAAATTCTTCTTCCCTTCATGGACCTCTGTAAGGTGTTTTGCCACAGCAGGGAGAAAAATAACATACTGTGAGACAGCTTAGCGGGAAGCCGCCAGGACATGCTGGTCAGGGCCAGCTACTGGCTATGTACTGATTCTGGTGTCTCTTAGATTTCTTTCTACCTGAGTCTCTATACCACATATCCACAGGACCCTAAGCCCTGGAAGCCCCACAGATCATCCAACCATGTTTCTGTGGGGCTGTGTGGGATCCATTCTTTTATGGGAAAAAATCAAACACTCTACTTAGAAAGGCTTGTAACAGAGTTGAAACTTTACTTAATTAGGCAGTTCAGCCAGCCTTTCTAAGTCTACGAAAAATCTGTGAGCCTTAAATCCTATAAGCACTTAATTATGAGCTCTGTGCAGGGAAGTGCACTGTTTTAGGGCCTTTGACATTCCCTCTATGTCAGCCCCTTGCTGACCCACTGAAGCACTAGCTTTTCTTAATTAACATCCTATTATTTTTTTAATTAGCTTTCAAAATAATATGGCATTTGTCTATGCACACTTCATCTTGTCTGATTCCCTTTCCCCCATTTTCCTGCCCTCCATGTCCCCCCCACACACACACTGCACCCCTTCTTCCTGAAGCACTGACTTCTATGACGCAACCAAAATGAATTTAAAATGTGACATAATTCACGAATAACTTTTAAAAACATTTTATTGAGGAAATTTTAAGCGTATGCATTAGTAGAAAGGATTGTGTGAAGAACGTTTCTACATCACCTTGTTTCAATAATATGGACTTGTTTTGGTTCTGGTTGGCTTCTTTGCTTTTTTTTGATACTGGGTCAAGCCAGACTCAAATTCATTATCCTCCTGCCTCAGCCTTATACATGCTGCCATTACAGGCTTGAGTAACCACACCTTACTTGTTTCATAGTGTTAAATCCATAGATTCCCATTTTTATGCACAAATTTCCTTAGGGGCTTCAAGCACATCTAAGTCATCACAGTGTTTCATGTGCAAGTCTTTCAGTATGCATCATTTACTAGCAGGCCTTTTAGTTACAACCATGACACGATGTCCTACCCAACAAAACTAACATCACCTAATATAGAGCCCATGCTGGATTGTCCCCAACTGTCTCCAAAAATAGCCTTGCCCAGTTGGTGATTGATGCCCAGAGGAAGGTTGACCTTCTGGAAAATCACAGCACAGACATAAAAGGGCTTCACCCCTAGTCCTTTCTATTAGCAAGCCTTTCCTACCTCACAGGCGCATGCTTTTCTGCATGCAGAACCAGGAGTTGTGGGGACAAGTTCAGCAATAAGGCAGGTGTCTTGGGCTATGAAGGTGGAATTCAGGAGAGGCGGGGCCCTGACACCAGCTTTCATTGTCTAGAAGGATGTGTCTCATCAGAAAAGCTGTCACATTCCAAATGGAGCCAAGAGTCTGGCAAGTCCAACCCAACAACCAGGCCAGCAACAGCCTCTCAGTGGTGGGGATCATGGGATATGAGGCTAAGGGTCTCACAACTTACTTAGGATAGACCCCCAAAGGAGGGAAAGAGGCACACCTAATCATTTATGTTAACAAATGAGTAATTTCTTTACTCTGAAGTTTAGCTGACTCTACTTACAAAATCATTCACACACACACACACACACACAAACACACACACACACATGTCATCTAGGCACATGTTAAGGGGACAGAATCAAAAGGTAAGGGCTTCTCTGAGACACACCTCCCCCTAGATCAAGCTACTGGTTCTAATCAAAGTGGTTCTGAGTAAGCTGTGGTAACACACACCTGTAGCCCAGCTACTCAAGTAGCTGAGCAAGAAGGATCAATGAAGGCCAGAAGCTGGATAGCGCCTAGGCAATACTGTGAGCCTTGTCTTGTTAAAACTATGATGACAATGATGATGACGACGATGATGGTGATGATGGTGGTGGTGATGATGATGATGACAATGACATTCTTTGCTTAAACCCCTCAAACCCTGCTAATGAAAATATTTTTTAATGCCTTTAATACAATTGTTTCCAACATGTTTGCTTCCTAAGTTTAAAACAGAAGTCAACTGTTTATAGTTTAGGAATTCCTCCTCAGTTTTACAAAACACATTCTCAGTTCCAGGTGGGGATAGATTCAGTAAGTGGTTCTATTGGGAACCAAAACCAAAGATTCTAGAATTAGACCCCAACTCTTATCTTTGAATAGTTATTCGACCTTGGACAAACTAATTGACATATTTGGACATAGGTTTTCTTCTTATAAATGGAGGACAAGAGTATCCATAATGAACTACACTGAAGGGCAGAGCCAAGGCAAGTTCAAGAGTACCAGACATTGTTTAAGATCAGACTGACGAGGTACTGCCCCGAACCCGCGAGACACAGAGACCGAGGTAGGTGGGCCTAGAAACCCCCCTGGATCCCAAAAGCGGGCGGCTGTGGCAGGAAACTTCTGCCTG
>JAPYYD010005481.1:0-12073 GCA_028551405.1 Uromys caudimaculatus | reverse complement strand
CTGCAAGTGAGATCGGGAAGTTTCGGAGTCTTTCTGTTCCCGGGTTCTCAGGCCCGGGATCCCGGCAGATCCGGGCGGGTCTGGGCGAGAGGTGCTGCTCCCCTCAACCCCACTCACGGGCCTTCCAAGTTCCTGTGAGGCTTCCTCTCTATGGCGCTCCTTGGCTCTCCACCTCCCTTCTTATCCAACTCTATGTCTTTTTTCTCTCTTTCTTTAGAAAACAAACAAGTTAAAAAAATACAAAGAAAAAGCAAAACAACTTGATGTTTTAGGTTAACATGCATGAAATAATTTATGAATTTCTTTATCTACTTTAGCAAAATATTGGTATAGATACGTTGACACTTGGTCTCAATAAGCTTATTTTATTGCTTACTTTGAAATTACTTTATACCTAAGCTGTTTCACTAAAATTTACAAATAGATCAAATACTTAATTTTGAATATTGTAAAAATATTTTAGTTGCTCATTTTAAAGCAAGATACTGCTTTACAGTATAAAAATATTTTTCAGTGTTTTACACATTTATTTTGATATATCTCATCATAAATTTGGGAGCATCTATACAGTGGGGTGGAATATGGAATACATGCTGTAACTTGGATGAGCCTGAAAGCATTAGCATTGTTCTAGGTGAATAAAAACAAACACAAGAGATCATATGCTATATGTTTCCATTCATATGAAACATGCAGAATAGATAAATTATATACAAAGAGAAAGAATATACTTCAGTAATTGTTTGGAGTTGGAGACAAGTACAGTGAGAAGGGATGAAGAGAAAGAGCTTAATGGGTTAGGAGCGCTATTTTGTAATGGTGGGACTGAAGACCTAGATATTGCTGATGCTTATTTCTAATTCTTCATGCACTAGTGCTGCAAAATTGGTCATCTTGAAGTAGTTAAGTCTGTGTTGCATGCATTTCCCCTACATACATTACTTCTCAAGTCTGTAAGTGCTTAATATCTGTTTGAAATGTTAATACTTCCATGCACTCCTATAAGCATAGTGAATAAGATACAACCTTCTGCAACTGAAAATTTACCTAGCCAATTAGCAAACATGGAAATAAGGAAATAAGTTTAGAAAGAATGGTTCCAGTTAAAATGACAATAGAAACAGTGTTCACCATAATGACCAAGAAGCCATTCCACATACCTCGCCTTTGTCTAAAGGCAGAAGGGCAGAAGAGATTTACTCAGGCATTGTATCTAAGGTGGGACAAGCAGAAAGAGGAAATTAAATAATGCTTCAGCTGCATGTGTCAAAGAGCTGTGCATTTCAACCATTTGCATTCTAGAGAATAATGTCAATTGATTGTTTTGTTTTATTTTGCTTTGCATTCTTTTTACAACAATTTTATTACTTTTGAAATTGTAATATAATCACATCACACCCCCTTCCCTTTCTTCCCTCCATACCTTCCTACATACATCCACTTGCTTTCTTAAATTTATGGCCAATTTCTTTTCATTGAAAATAGATTATTCTCTTTTACAATATATCCCAACCACAGTTTCCCCTTCCTCCACTCCTCCCAACTCCTCTGCTACCTCTCCTCTCCCATAAAGTCACTCTCCCTCTACTTCCTCTTCATAAAAGAGCAGGCCTCCAAGAGACAACAGCCAAACGGACAAAAACAAGATACAATAAGATAAGGGAAAATTTCCATGCTGGACAAGGCAACCCAATAGGAAGAATCTCAGGAGTGGGCAAAGAAGTCAGAGACACATTCACTCCTACTATTAGGAATCCCACAAAACATGAAGATAGTAATCATAACAGAGGGGGGGAGGGGAATCTGTGCAGACACGTGCAAGCCCCATGATTGCCCTTTAGTTTCTGTGAGCCCATATGGGCCCTGCTAACTTAATCAGTGAGCCATATTTTCCATCCCTTCTGAGTCCTACAATCTTTCTTCTCCCTCTTTTATGGGGTGCTTCATGCTTTGAGTGGAGAGACCTGATGGAGACCTCCAATTTAAACTGTCTTTCTTCATAGTGTCTGTGTGTGTGTGTGTGTGTGTGTGTGTGTGTGTGTGTGTGTGTGTGTCTGCACCCACTTCCATCTCCTGCTGGAGGAAGCCTCTCTGATGGAGACAGGGCAAGGCACCAGTCTATGAGTATAGCAGAATATCATTAGGAATTGTTTCATTGATTTTTTTTTCTTGGATGGGCATATTTGGTTCTACCCTAAGTCTCTAGGCTATCCAGTCTTGTGCTTCTGACCATCTAGGCAATGTTGGGCATGGGTTCCATCTCATGGCCTAGGCCTCAAGTTAGACCAGTCATTGGTTGGTCCCTCCCTCAAGTTCTGAACCTCCATTGCCCCAGCACATCTTGCAGGCTGGACAGGTTGTAGGTTAAGGGTTTTGTGGCCGGGTTGTTGTCTAGACTTCTCTTTCTGTGACCTGCAGAGTACCTTCTCATGCCAAACTGATTAGAATGTAGAAATAATATCCATACAGCTCACTGAATATAGAGAAGTTGAGCTGGTGCCTCCATGGAACCTATTATTCTTTAATTGTTGTTCCATATATGTACAACAATTAAAGAACACACATTCATATGTGTGTGTGTGCGCGTGTGTGCGTGTATTTATGTATATATGTGTATTTTATATATTCCCAAATATAGAAATAGAACCTGTACAGGCCATATGAAGTTACATGTATATATAATTAAAGGAATGACCACTTGGTATTGGATATCCAATTGGTATGCTCATCCCTGCAGAAGACTTTTTGCCTGTTCTCAACACTCTTTAGTTTCCTGTAGTAAGGTGCTTTGTGCTAATTTTTTTAGTACTGATGCTAGAAGTCCCTTTTCTAAAAGCCAATAGTCAAGAGATGCTCCCATCCACATTCTTTTACTCAGTCTACTCATTCAAATGTTAAGCATATCCTCAAATGGACACACCCATAATAATGCCCAACTATCTTGATATTCCACCTAATAGCCCTGTCAAGACGACATATAAAATTATTAATCACAGCAGTAGTAAAAACAAGTCTTACCTCTTTCTCTGGGAAGATTGGAGTTGAGGTCATTTGTTCCCGCTTTCTACTCAAGCACAAATCAGCATCACTAAGAAGAGAGGGCTTATTTTTATGACGATATAAATGAGATGAATCTTATAAAGCCAGATCCTATAGAAGTACATTTTAGAAACTGAGAAAGGATAGAAGATTATGAGTTAAAACTACCTTTACAATTTTTCTTTTATTTGGATCGATAAAGTCTCATTTCCCAACCCCTGCCATGCATACACCTCTGAGGCTTCAGCCATGCTAGGAATAACAAGCACGCCTGGGTATTGGCAAGGGAACAAATAATGAGCTTCAGCAAAATATGGAACTACAAGTGCAGATAAAGGCAGACTATGCAACCAGAATATAGGAACACATTAAGGAGATAATACAAATATAAGGAGTTCAGGAAGCTGGATACAATAACATGTTTTTCAATGGAATTAGTTACAATAATAGATCCAAACTTAGCAGGTAAATACAGAAAGTCTAGAAGGTAAAAGGTGAAGAAGCTCAAAGCAAGAGGCTCACATGAGACTATGGACACAAGAAGACTCATAAATCAGGCAATTTCTCCATCTCAGGCAGGGGGCCTTTTAGACTTTTTCATAGTATTCTGAGATCTGCTCACCAAGATATGGGCAGTTCAGGACCAACATAACTTCAAGTTCCTCAATCAGTATCTTCATCAGAATATTCTGCCAAAAACTATGAGAAACTCCCAAGAGGCTGGAGGCTGAGAACAGATTTCAGTAGCAGGTGGTAGAATTACAAAGAGAAAGGCCAAGAAGAAAGGAGACCAGAAAGAATTCTAAAGTGTCTCAATCCTGTTTGAATGAAAAACAAAATAGAACTCACTCAGTGGCCAATAACACTTCTAAAAGGAGTGTTTCACTCTGCTGGAATCAGACTATATAAATGCTAAACAATACCAAAGTAGAAAATGGTATGTCTTATCAGTAAAGCACATAGCTGTTAATCTTACCCTGGTAAAATGCTACCCACAGTAAATCCCATTGTAATTAATATGCTTCTTCTTTCCTTGAAGTTGAACCAAGCTGGAAAGCCCTATCCACCACATTTTCTTTTATTGTGGTTATAATTTCAGAAATGCTGTAAACTGCCCCTGTTCTAGCTGTGTTAGTCTTGGTTTCATACTCCCACTTCATGAAAATTACAGTACAAGTCACCATTTGTAATGCCGAGAGAAAGTACCTACTCATTCATTCAACATGTGGATTTAGCTCCTACTATGTAGCAGGCATTGTTCCAGGCACCGAAAATCCAGCAATTGGAAAGTAACACAAATTCTCCTATTTCCCGTAGTTTATGTTCTTGTGAACTTTCAAATGTGCCAGCTGGAGTATCTGATAACCAGGCATTTGACCTATCCTGGCATATGTGGAAAATAGCCGTCTTTGGCTTCCAACAGAAGTTTCATTCCTCTCTGTAGCCATCTCCTCACGTTCCTTCTGTAGCGTCTGTTGACAGTTAGAATATGTTATGGTGGATGTGAAATGACTCCCACACTCACGTATCCAATTGCTTGCTTCCCATTCTCCATAATAAAAAATAATAATAAAGGGCAAAAGACAGGTAAAAAGAAGTTGGGATATGACTTAGAGCATCCAGTTCTTACAATATAAATATTGCATCTTCACCCACCCATCTCTTGGACTGAAGTATGTATCTGTACCTGACTATCAAGCTCCTGGGTGTCTTGAAGCTCAACTTCTTATAAAAACTCATTCAAACCCTTTGGATATTTGCTAACTACCCACTATGTGCCATGCAGTTGGCACTCAGTGATAATCTCTCATATCATCCATCTATTTTTTACATTAAGTCTGTAGGTGGAAAGAGCAGCTCTTTCCCTTTTATAGAGGAATTTTAATTCAGCAACATGGCTACTCTGGCAAGGGATCACATCCAAATATATGATCCAGCTGGCATATAGATATGCCTTGGCTTACAGTGTGATCTGGCTGAAATACAGACACACCCTTAGTGTACACCTTTAATCCTTAACAATGAAGGTAAGGTTAGTTTGTAGAAGGAAGCAGCCATGTTTGAGTGTGACATCTAATTGAGGATCAGACAAAGTGATAAATCAGAGAAGGATTTGACAGAATGAGTCAGAGATAGGATACACCTAACTCACAGAAGAAGAGCAGAGAAGAGTAACTATAAAAGAGCAGCAAGAGAGAGAAAAAAGGGTGGTGTGGTAGGTGGTGCATTTTAATGGAACCGTTTTATAGAGACAGATTACAAAGAGAACAAGCTAGACAAAGGTGAAGACAGAACAAGCCACAGAATGAGAAGGAGACAGAAGATTAGAACATATTGCCAACGTTAGCATGAGGCCAGGCAGAGCAATTCAGTCACAAGCTGAGAAAATCTAGGTTGAATCAGTCAGCTTAGAAGATTAGATTGTAGGGTGGGTAGAAGCTTCCAGAACTAGACCTACAGATAGTCAGAACAGAGAAGGAAAGACTCTAAGCTCAGCCCAAGACATGTGTTCACAGAGCTTAGGTACAGCTCTCATCTCATCACTTTATCTGAAGAAATAAGAGCAATGATTACACCCTTTTTTCTGTGCTATGGATAGAATCTAGGGCCTTCTGCATGCTAATAAATTGCTCTACCCCTGAGTTCTATTCCAAGTGCTTGCTTTTCTTGAGATGGGGTCTAGAACTGTAGCCCAGGCTGACCTTAACTTATAATCTTCTCCCTTTTTACCTGTGGATTCAGGCATATATTACCAAATCTGCTATTATTCTTCCTAGGTTTTGTGTTTCAAAGTAAGATGTGGCAATGACTTATCCAAGGTCAATAAACTAGCAAGAAGTTCACTTGGAATATGCAAATTGTTCTTTGACCTCATAAATCTTGCCCTCTAGTGTCAGTTGGGGGTAGTTTATGAGTCCCTTCAAGCACATGTACTATGCATTCCAAGTATTACATACACAATAGCCTTGGTCTTACAACAGCCATATCCAACCATCTTTCCTGTTATTATTCTCTTTTCATGTGCACTCTAAGAGAGAAGGGAAGGAGACAGTGTTGGTAGTAAAATGCTCATTCAATAGAGCAAGACAAAGTATCTAAATTTCTGTGCCCAGTATGGCAGTCGGGAATCTCATGTTCAAGAAGTTTTGTAATATACATAAATATAAAGACAGTGCAAAAGTTCCAGACATTTGAATGAATCATTGAATTAATATTTTATGGCACAACTAGGTGGTAAAGAAAATACTTTCCTTTCGACTTGACTACAGAATTGAGTAAATAGAAGTATCTTTCCTGACCATCTGGAGGCTTTTTAATATTCTGTTTCTGTTTGTTTTGTTTTCTTCTTATTGTTTATTCCTTTCTTATTCCCTTTATTTGGGGGATGACACAATATATTTATCTTACGTTGCAAATGGAGAAAATAGCCTGCATCACCAAGTCAGTTCTAAGTTATATTTAAGGAGGGAGTACAAAAACTTAACAAAAAGTTGGAAAGTGGCAGGTGATTCTTTGTGACTTAGTAAAATAAATTGTCACAACCCCAGCTCCCGTCAGACCTTTCTTCAAAATTTCTAGCAATAAGAGAGTAAACTGATTTTAGGCCAATTACCTCTATTCTCTTGTGACCCTGTGGTGTAGCTGGTAAGAAGAAGGATAAAGATCTCAAAGGCCAGCAGTAAATGGAAGTTCTCAAGCAGCCTGAAGCATCAGGCAAGTAGATAAACATTCCCCAGAAGAGTGGAAAATTGATTGCTGTCATGCGTGGGAAAAGTCAGCTTCAGTCAAGTTATTGATTATTTGGTTGTTGAAAAATTATCCTTGGTGCCTGGACCCTTAGGACCATGAACAATGAAAAAGAAAACATTTTTCAAAAAAACCGGCTAAGCTGATATAACAGGGTTTCAAATGAGGTATCAGTTCAACTCAATAGACAAGGAACACTGGCAGCAGCTGTGCCTTTAAATTTAATCGTTAACAAAGTCAAATGTGATTGTTACCAGTCAGGCCCCAGAGATTCCATTTTTGTTTTTTCTGCCTCTGCAAAAAATATAATACTTGCTCATCTCATCACATTGATAATGTACTGTCAGCACTAGGGCAACAAACTGTGTGCTTTTTAAATTCAGGTCTACGCATGTCACTCAGGTAATACTCTATTGGGACCTCAGGGTGTTACACTTCCTTCTGTGTTCCTCATTGCTGAAGCCCTTGAGGAAACATGTTAAAACAAAGGTATTTCCACACAAAGCCCCCCTGCCCCACCTAGACTTCTAATTCCATTTCCAAAAGACCAAGAGCCTAATCTTTTGTTCTCAATCAATTCTACTACTTCTTGGTACATGAGAGGAGATAAGGTACATCTTTGCCCAAGTTTCTCCCTTATGTAATCGTTATCCAGAAAAATCAGACAACTAAAAGAGGAGAAAATAAGCACAATTAATGATTTAAACATCAGCACATTCAAATGTGTTAGATATGAGTAGAAGATAAATTCAATGTCATATATAAACAATTTTTACAAGTCTAAATCTCAAAACATAGGCGTTTTGAGGCTAAAACTTATTTCAGAAGGCAGGTAAGAAATAAAATAGATGAAAAAGTTTGTTTGATGGGAGATTTTCATGTCACCATATTATCAGTGTCCATTCCACTGGCTTTTCTATGGTAGTTACTTTCTCATCACCAAATGTGTAGTAAAAGCAACTCATGGTGGTTTTAACTATAAGCTTGACACAAGCTAATATCACCTGGAAAGAAAGTCTCAGAAAGGAATTGTCTATATTGATTTGGCCTGTGGGCGTGTCTGTGGGGAGATCTTGGTTTTGTTAACTAATGTAGGAACACACAGTCTACTGTTGGCAGCACCATTTCCTGGGTTTGGGTCCTGACCTATAAAGAATGGATAAAGTGAGTTGAGTAATAAGTATGTGTGTGTTTATGCTCTCTCTTCTCTTGACTGTGGACATGACTAGCTACTTCACGTTTCTGCTTCCTTGACTTCCCCACAATGGTGGACAGTAATCTGTAATTCGAAGCCAAACAAGCCCTTTCTTCTTTAAAGTTGCTTTTGTCGGGGTGTCTGCCACAGAAACAGTAAACAAAACTAAAATAATTTCAGAGTATATATGGCACGAAAGATACGGCAGCTGGAATGGATTGTTCTGCGGTGGCAGAAACTTGCACTGGCATCTTCTCCCATGTAACCGAGAGCATAGAGTTTGGGGGAGGAGCACAGCAGGCCTTGCCTCCTCCACTCCACATGAACCACTTTCTCCCAGCTAGAACTCACATTCTGAAGGTACAACCTCCCAAAACAACCAGCTGGGAGCCAAACATTCAAACACATGAGCGTATGGGAGACATTTCACATTCAAATCATAATGTGTTCTGTCAACAGAATCGACAGAAAGAGTGTAATGAGATGGCTGCAGTCACCACCCCCAGAAAGCTTTTTCTCTCTAGACCTCAATTTCCTCTTTGGAAAATGGGGAGAGTTACATATATATATAATATCCTTAACATGCTTTGGTTCACAGTCCCAGAACTCTACAGTTTCTGGGGAGGTTTCGGATTCTGAACTGGCTTCAGAGGCTCAAGGTTCCTATTCATAATTTCATCTCACTGAAAGCAGCACAATTTAAATGGGACCCCGATTTCCCCACATTTCTTGGTGCATCGCTTCCCCTAGGTATTTAATCCAACACCAATGTAGACACAGTTATAAAGTTACTATAGATGTAATTAAAGACGCAGATAAACTGACCATAAAATAGAGTGTTGGTTAGACACATCTAATCTCATAAATATTTTTCAAGTAGGGTGTTTTCTGTGGCTGAAAAGAAAGAAGGTAGAGAAGCATGCTCTAGCTGGCTTGAAAGAAACCAGTGAAAGCTATGAAAGCTCCCCTTGGGGGCCACAACACAAGAAAGAATGCAACTCCTCTAATGGCTGGGCGACCTCTAGACCACTGATGATAGAAAACCATTTCTGCCAATAACCTAAATGAAATCAGAAAAGGCCCTGATTCCTGCCAAGATGTGCAGTCCTGGCCAGACATCTTGAGTTCAGCTTAGTGAGATCATGACCAGAGAATCCAAGCATACTGGGTGTAGACTCCTCACCTATAGAAACTATAAAAGCTATCCAAATTTATACTAGTTGAAGACATTAAGTCTGTAGACACTTTTTATGAAGTCATAAAAAAATAATATAGGTTCATTTAGTCACCAAATCTTTGGTCTTGTTGGCCTCTCCTCTTATTTTTTCTTATCATTATTTTAATTTATTGGGATTTTCCTCTTTTGCTGCTCTAAATTTCCCTTAGCTTGGGAATTATTTCCTCTTGTGCACATCACTTCTCTGAACAGAAACAAAAAGAATTTACAGATAATAAATTTTTAAGTATAAGAGCATTATATCACTTGGCCTCAGCTACAACTTCCTTCCATTAGTAAAATTAAAGACATGAAATGCAGAGCTAGTGAGGTGGCTTGGTGGGTAAAGACACTTGCTACGAAGCCTGATGACCTGGATTGAGCCCTAGAACTTACATGGTATGAGAGAACCAGCTCACACAAGTTGACCTCTAACCTCCACTCAGGAGTCCTGGAGTATACATGTGCACTTTTGCACATATACACACAAAACTGAAGTATAATTTTTAAAAATTAAATAATATTAATTAAATGCCAAGTTACATAGAATCTAAAATGATTTCACACATTGTTTAGTCAATTCTAGGATTCAATACAAGTCCATTTGCAAGATCAATTCCTTCATTTGGCTATAGCTAGTGAAGCAATAGTGCATGTCAGAAAAGCGGGCTAGCATAGTGAATAAGACATAAACAATACCTACCCTTGTGGAATTCACAGAGTAATAAAACATGCTCTAGGTGACTGTAATGAAAAATCAAACTTGTTATTTTCAACTTTCTATGATGTGTGCTCCAAAAGGTAATATAAACTATATCATTTGAAGGGGGGGAGTCCTCACATAGAATTCTTAATGATCTTTCCATTTTTTTTTTTTTGTAGTAAGTCTTCAACTGTGTCCTGTATTTTCACATGTATCATTTATCTCGTTTTGAACTAGCTTCGTTTCAAGGGCTTAATAACCATGTACAGTTTGTGGCCACCATACCAGCTAGCACCCGTCTAGTTGACACTGCAATGCACTGTGATAGCCTGTTATGCTAGGAGAAGTGCCGATGGCCATGGGAACATGAAGACACTCAAGTAGGGAATGAAGCAAACAAGAAAAGTTTAGTGAGTGTTAATCAGATGAATAGTGGAGGAAAGGGCGTTCTAGAAGAAAGAAATCACCCAAGCTGCAAATTGGCCATACAAGACATAAAGTTCAAAGTTAAAGTCCAGAGAAAGGAAAGCAGAGGAGCAGAGCATGTGCAAGATTTCAGACACCATCAAGAGTATGGATGGGAAAGAACAGGTTTGGTACCCTCCTGTGGAATTAGCCTCACTGACTGCCAAGTCAGTGTGTGAGTGCTGCCTCTTGCTTACTTAGGCTCTCTCATAAGCAAACTCTCCTCAGTTTAGAAATGTTACTCTCTCAACTTCTCTTTCTGCAAGTATCTCACACCTCAAAACCTATGACTTAGCAGATTTAAATCCTCTGCAATATTAGTACCAAGTGCCCAAGGAAAATTCTCCTTGGAACCCAAAATAGAAGTTTTTCATAGCCCTGTACACTTAATATTATTGTCACACTGGGCTCCTCAGCCTGCCCCAGTAGTCTCTTTCTCTATACAAGTAATGATAATAGTACCATGCTTAATAACATACAATATCCCATGCTAGGTGCTTTTCATGAATTACCACTTTATATATTTTATTTGTTGAAGTTATATAAATATGTTTTCCCCTCTCTTTATTCCCTCCAACTCCTCTCATGTACCCTTCTTGTTTAGTTGTTGTTATATAAATACACATTATACAGTCATATATATTCCTTAATATATAAATAGGCTTAGTCTACACAATGTTACCTGTGTGCGTGTGTGTGTGTGTGTGTGTGTGTGTGTGTGTGTGTGTGTGTGTGTGTGTATAACCTGTATATATATTCATGATTGACCACTTGATATTGAATAACCAATTAGGGGGTTCTTCTCTGAAGGACACCATTTCTCCCACTTTCAGAATTTAATAGTTGCCCATAAACTTTTGTCTAAGGTTGAGGCCCTGAAAGCTTTCCCATTTCCATGTAAGCATGTCCATTGGTGACTTCATTGGTGTTTAGGCAGCCATGTTGATGAGACTTCATAAGTGTAGCCTCTCTGACATTTCTAAGAGACGCAATCTCACAGCAAAGTTTTTGTTCCTCTGGCCCTTACAATCTGTCTACCCCTTCTTCAGCAATACTCCCTGAGCCTTAGATCCAGAAATTATGTTGGAAATATATCAGTTGTGACTCGAATCATTGTGATTCTAAATAGTCTTAAGTCCTGCTCAACAAGAGGAAAACAATGCCTGGCACTGGAAAATTACTTCCTGGGGCTAGTATAGTCATGGACATTGGAGAAGAGCTTACAACCACCATTTTATTAAACTAGCACAATTCCTAAGGACATTCTGAATATTTATCCTTATACCCACCCACAGATCAGTGCAGTTCTCCACCCCTCTTCAAAGAAACTTCTCTTTGCAACAAACAGTGACCAGTACCAAAAACCATAACTGACCCAAATGAGAGAAGAGGTCATATGATGGTCAGTCCCAGTTATCATTTTTAGCTCTAACTACAGTCTTGTTCCGTACCCCTTTTATTACCCTTTGTATGCAGACAAAGGTTTCAAGTGGTGTCATGGGTCATTCAAGGTGAACGAAGTGTGGCAAAGCAGAGGTGCTGAGGCAGTGTAAACCCAATCAGTCTAAGTTGGGGTGGCTAACATTTGGCTACTGTTGTACATTTCCTTCCCTTCACACATATTACACAAGCACACACACATGGCAAATTCATACCCACGAGAAGCAGATGGATAATTTCAACCAAGCTCTTTTTTTTTTTTTTTTTT
>JAPYYD010005480.1:0-12075 GCA_028551405.1 Uromys caudimaculatus | reverse complement strand
CCTGGTTTCTGTTCTTTATGTTCTTGCCCTTGCCTTTTGCCATCTTGTTGACTCTGTTGTTAGCTGATCTTACTCTGTCTGGTTGTGGCTTGCCCCTCCTGCAGGTCTCTGTGTCAGTACTCCTTGAAGACCAGCTCTCTCTGAGAGGTGTTTGGGTTTGGAGAGCTGTGGCACCAGGTCTGATCTTGGTCCCTGTGTCTCTCGGGTTCGGGGCAGTTCCTGGTGAGCTGTGGGGTGTGTCTTTGGCCCTCTCCTGGCTTTTCCAAGCTCCTGAGAGGGATCTTTGTCCCGGCGCTAATTAGCTGTGGAGCCCTGTGGCCCAAGCTGAGGTTCCCAGCCGCCGCTGGAAGTTGCTGTCCGTCAGTCTCTGTGGCCCGCCGAAAGCAGGAGGATTCAGTGAGCTCTGGGGCTCGTGTTGCCCCCACTCGGGGCTTTTCTGCGTTCCTGGGAGAGATAATTTTCTCCCGGAGCTGCTTGACTATGGAATCCTAGTGTCCCAGGCAAAAGTTTCCTGCCTCAACCGCCCACTTTTGGGATCCAGGGGGGTTTCTAAGCCCGCCTACCTCGGTCCCTGTGTCTCGCGGGTTCGGGGCAGTACCTGGTAACTAATTTTTGTTTTATTTTTTTAGTTAATCTTGTATCCAGCCACTTCACTGAAGGTGTTCATCATTTGTAGGAGTTTGCTGCTAGAATTTTGGGGGTTGTTTATGTATACTATCATATCATCTGCAAATAACAATACTCTAACTTCTTCTTTTCCAATTTGTAGCCCCTCAATCTCTTTCAGTTGTCTTATTGTTCTAGCTAGAATTTCAAGTACTATATTGGAGAGAGATGAAAAGAGGAGACAGCCTTGCTTTGTTCCTGAGTTTAGTGGAATTACCAGGTGTTTCCTTTCATTTAATGTTATGTTAGCTATAGGCTATAAATTGCCTTCCTTATGTTTAAGGATGTCCTTATATTCCTAATCTCTTCAAGACGTTTTTTATTTTGATTTTTCGAGACAGGGTTTCTCTGTGTAGCCCTGGCTGTCCTGGAACTCACTCTGTAGACCAGGCTGGCCTCGAACTCAGAAATCCACCTGCCTCTGCCTCCCAAGTGCTGGGATTAAAGGCGTGCACCACCACTGCCCGGCTTCTTCAAGACTTTTATCATGAAGAGGTGTTGGATTTATGTCAAAGGCCTTTTGTGCACCTAATGAGATGATCATGTGGGCTTTTCTTTCAATTCGTTTATATAGTGGATTACACTTACTGATTTTTGTATGTTGAATAATTCTTACATCTCTTGGATGAAGTCTACTTAATCGTGGTAGATTATCTTTTTGATGTGCTCTTGGATTCTGTTTCCAAATATTTTGTTGATTATTTTTGTATCTATATTCATAAGGAAAATTGGAAACTATAATTCTCTTTCTTTGTTGAATCTTTGTGTGGTTTAGGTATCAGGATGACTGTGGCCTCATAAAATTAATTGGGCAATGTTCCTTCTGTTTCTACTTTGTGGAACATTTTGATAAGTATTAATGTTAACTCTTCTTTGAAAGTCTGGCAGAATTGTGTTAAAACCACTAGTTTTGTGGCCAAAGATATTTTGTGTTACAGAAAGCACTAAATAATAAAGTAATTTAACAAAATCTCTAAAGCTCTGAAATATTATAATATTCAAGTGCTAAACTTGTAATATGAATAGTGTTTTTTTTTTTCTTTCAAATAGGTAGAATCCTCCATGAAGGATCCATCTGTGGATGAAGTTTGTCACAGAGAACTTGGTGAGTGTTTAGATTTGGAGGGACAATTGTTGGTCGAGTGTGCAGAAAGAAGACAGGCAGGGTAGGCAGTAAGTAGACTATCATCAGAGGGTGGGACAATGAACATACTGCACCCGGGTTTTCTTTTTAACTCAAAAGAAACAAGCTATAGTTCCTTCACTGAATTTTCCCAGTAAAAATTTACTTCCTTTTCTTATTATTTTGAGTAAATCTAAGTCAACAATGAAGAGAGCACTTTCTTGCCTATAATATGAAGAACCTGTGTCTTGATTCTGGCTGACATTACAGAAAGTTTCTTAAAGCACTATAGGACTTACTGCAGCTTCTCAGTCTCATTACTCTGACAGAGACCTTGCTGTCTGGGCAGTACATAGACATATGCTCTTTTGAAAAACACTTTAATGATTTCACTAAAATTTTCTGCTACGAGTATTGCATGAAGGACTCTGACTCAGGAAGAGGCTAGCTATTCTGTAGACTGGCTGTAGAGACAACACTCAAGAGACATAGATGGCTTTCCTGTCTGAACCACCTTCATGGCCCTATGACCTACAAGCCATTTTGTGTCTTACTTCACTTTCATGATTCATGTAGTTTTGAGATTTAAAGGAAAATCAAATCATTTCTGTTAGACACACAATGATCAAAATGCAAAATCATTGGTGTGGAGTTTTATATATGACAATTTTCTCTTCCATATTATAACAGTTTGAAGCTTCTGACATAGTTTCAAAAAGTTTTTCTATACATTTCTTTATATATTTGTGGCTAGCATGCTAATATAAAACAAATATCTAATTGGTTAAGAGCAAAGATCTAAATATTAGCCTTGAAAAGCATGCCCCTTCCTTCAGTTTGTGTGTGCTCGTGTGTGTGTCCTTGTTATCAGAAAGCATGTTTGGCTTTACCTTTGAAGGAAACTCTGTATTTACATCAAATGGTGCTGGCACAACTACAGACAACAAGCACTTGAGCTCCTTCCCTTCTGCTTTAAAAGAACTAGTTTGGAAAGCTCTAATTATGGCTTAGAGAAATGCCAGTCAGGTAGCTGAACCTGTGTTTCAAATACTAACCCTCGGGACTGGGCATATTAAATATTAAACAGGAGCATTAAGAATATCATACATTTTACATAGAATATTTTAGTTCCTACACGATTTCCTCCCTGGAATCACTGGTCAGTCCAATCCCTTGCTACTCTTACTGAATTGTGCACCAAGCAAGACATGTCCCTATACGAATCAGCAAGCTAACCGGAACAACCTCTATGCAGTAAGTCCTTGTCAACATAAAAGCACTTTTTAAACTATATTCTGTTGCTATTTGGTGAAGCAGGCTAAGAACACAGAATTAATTTTCTTTATAAGGAACATCTAATGAAGCTTTGTTTCACATCTGACAGAGAGTCCCCATGTGTAGAGAATAGTTTCCTGGGCTCAGAAAGAGAAAAAGATCCTGTTCCCCATGCAAAGAGGGTGTGGATGTGACCCGTTTTCTAAAGAGATTAGTTAAGGAACCAAATACTAGATCACAAGGACAGAGATGAACAATTCAAACTAACAAGTGGGCATAAAATATTACTGCAGTTGGACTCTTCCTGATAAAGATCCTGGAATGATTAAAGGGTTTTCTAAGGCGCGGTGGTGTAACTGCTGTGAACTCATAGTGAAAGAGAAAGAGCAGATCTCTGGCTAAGGGACAACATTCTGTTTACTTTTCTTTGATACTTACAAGTATAAAAAGAGTACTACTAGAGGTTCAAGTTTGACAACTTGCTTTTTCTTCTTATAAAAACATATGTGACTTTCAGAACAAGTATCTATGTGATTTTTATCCTTATGCTATTTTTTTCCTATCTAATATCCAAAGTATTAGAAAAATCACAACTTCAAGTTGGTATAATACACACAATTATGAAACTAATGGTTCTGATGACCTGGAAACAGTGTGCCTGCTTTTGGAAACACAATTTCAGCTGGAAAGATTGGTTACTTTACAATATGGATGCATTTTAGTTATTTGAAAGTAAGCATGTTTATCTCTCAAATATGATGATAATACAAAAAAGAGTAAGAATAACAGATTCTGTAAAAGGTCCAGTCCTACCTCCCAGCCCTATGCTCCCAGAAATAAGACCCAGACTCAAAATATACTTACAAATACCTTGGCCATATAGCTAGGCTCTTCTCTGACTAGATCATAACATAGAATAGCCCATTTATTTTAATTTATGCTCTGCCACATGACTGGCAGAATGGTACCTGTGCTTAGGTACCATGCATCTGTCTCCTCACATCTCCCTAGTGAATCTTCCTGTACCTGGCTCTATCCCAGAATTCTTTTTGCCTCCCGGATGTCCCACCTTCTATTTCCTGCCTAAGTCATAGATCATAGGCTTTTTAATTGACAGGTGATGAATAGACATTTAATACACAAAATATTCTCTGTACAAGATTCTCTACCCATTCCAAACAAGTCCAAGTTCTTACTGTTATTTTAGAGTTAAACCTAGGAATTTTATATTTAAAAAATGTTTTTTGTGGACTCCAAGATTAAAGAAAAAACATCTTATGCACTGTGGAAATGAACCTGGTTTTATTTTTGTTTGTTTGTTTGGTTGGTTGGTTTTTATTTTTGTTTTTATTTTTATGCAGTGTGGCCTCTTCTCTATCTTTACCTCATGTACAAGAAAAAACTGTACAGTAAAGTCAAAATTCTCCCAAACTCAGGATTTTCAAAAACTTATTTCACTTTCCAATAAAAAACATGGATTTGCAAGTTTTGACTGCATACTGAAATAAGTATCCCTATCAAGTGTTCTTTAAACACTAAGAATAATGGCTTTAAAAAAAAATGATCGCATTCTTTGTCATTAACTCAGCAACTACACACAAGGAGATTATGGGACACATACTACTGCAAGAGATGCTTGAGGAGACGACTGCAAGCAAACCTTCCTGGACCATCTCCTGGAATCAGGGCGACAGATACTAATCAGAGGTTTTGAAATAAAACTAAATTTAGAAATGGTATTAAAAGAGTTGGTATTTAAATGGTATTTAATAGAATTTTCTGACCTCGTGATATTTGTCTGGAGTATTTAGCAGGAAAGATATAACTAAGCTAACATCTAAAATCTGAGCTAGAAAGTAACTGGGCCCAGAAAGAAGCAAAATTACTACACAGAGCAACAGAATACACGCAAAATGCACTGGTGGGAAGAAATGTGGGGATATGGGGGTCTAAAGACAGCTTTCCTAGCTGGGGAAGAGCAAGAAAGATGTGAGAATGTGAGAGGAAGGGGCCATACACTGTAGGAAGGGACTGACCCTGACGGTCCTTCAGCACGTGTTTTGCAGATGTGGTGAGAAGCCATGACGTACCCCCACCCTCTATTCCTCTTTCTTAAGACTCCCGTAGCCTCTCTCTGACTTTTTTTTTTTTTTTTAATGCCATCTCTGGGAAATGGAATATTTTTTTTCTAACATTAAATTTGGTGACAAGGTCTAAGATGTATAATTCAGCTCTGAACTCTCCCTTTGGGGAGTAAGCTTGCCTCAGAAGCTATGATTTAACACTACTTTGGCAGTCTGGCATTGACAGTTATGATATAACTTGGTTTGGGTAAAAACCTCTTCTGTAGGAAGGCTGCTTCATCCAGAACTGCCCAGGCATGGGAAGACGAGTCTTTTTTTTTTTTTTTTTTTTTTTTTTTAATAAATTCAGTGTAGTTCTCAAGTAAAATACACCAAATCTCAGTCAAGAAATACTTTGGTTCTCTTGTCTCTGTCCCCCCCCCCCTTTTTTTTACAGTGCTACTTCTAGTTCAGGCCAGAAGAGGAAACTCACCCATTCACCTACCCCTTGCCCCCAACACAAACTCAAGAGAAACATTTTAATAACATGAGTTGCATGAAAGAAGAAATAAGTAGAAAGAACCAATGAGAAAAAGCAACAGAAAATAAAAATGGTAAATGTTTTCAAATATAATGCAGCTAAGGGGGGTACCTGACAGGCCCATGCCAAGGTATGCCCCTGAGAAATTACACCATGCAACAGATCTGGTATAAAGGGGGTTTACTGGGGGAAGGGAAGGGAATGAGTGCCTGGAGAAGGGGTAGAAGCAGATGAGTGGACACGCAGACAGGCAGACAGATGGGAACAGAGCCATGAGGGCAGATATGGAAGGGGGTGACAGAAAGGAAGAGTGAAGGGGGGGGGATCTGGAAACAAAGAGAGCATGATGGCTGGAGTAGCCAGCAGTCCTTTTATATGCAGCCCACACCTGGTGCACCTGGTGGCAGCAGCAGCTGATGGCAGCAGCTGATGGCCACAGGTGATGATATAAGCTTAGCCTAAGTCCCTGAAAGAAGCCTAGTGGAACCAATCGCCTGTAAGCTAATTGTAATTACCGATCAGAAAAGTGTACGAGGATCTTTTTTTAATGATTACAGTGAATTCAAATTTCCAGTTTCATCTTTTAAAAACTTTTCAGAACACTTGGGTCTTTAGAAGATGCATAAAGAAAGCTGATCATTAGTGCCTATGAGTTTCATGTTTTGCTTGATGGTTTAGCCCAAAGGAACATATAACTTCAGAATACTAGTGAGTTTACTGCATACTTACTGCTGTAGTCCCTGTGCCTAAAAGAATGTGTGACATCAGATATTGCTAAACATAAATATGTTGAGTGAATAATGGGATGGGATGAATTATAAAAGGAAAAAAAAATCAAGATATGATGGAATAAAAGCCAGTGCAGAGATCAGTCTGGCGAGATGGTTCATGATGAAAAGTGTTTGATGAAGAGGCTGATGACGTCAGTTCCTTCCCTAGAGCACATGTGAAAAGTGGACACAAAGAACCAACTCCACACAATTGTCCTCTGACCTCCATATTCACACTTTGGCATGCATGTGCTCACAGATACCACATGCTCTCACATACATACACACATACTTACATACATACATACATACCAATGCCCTGTGAGATCAAAGAATGACTGGAGTGAAACCTCTGGAACAAGATGGTAGGGAGGCAGCAAGATATTAAAATGTGATTTTCAAACTATAGGATTTAAAATTGATATGTTAGAACATGAGCTTCTAGGATAAAAGATTAAATAGAATGTATGTGTATACTCTAAACACACATGCCCCAAAACTAAAACAACAACAAAAACAAAAACGCAAGAGAATAAGAAATGGTTTGTCTCAAGCCACTTTGAGTGATCGTGGACCAGGAACACAGATTTAGGTTACACCAAATTCCATGTTAAAATATGGAAGCAGTTTCATGAAATTTTTATAATTTTACACGAAAAACCATAAATCAAGGCAACTTTAAAATACATGGGTGGGTACATCAGAGAGGTGGCTACACAAAGATGGCAGAAACTTTTCTATAGGTCTAAGATGCCATCTGATGCCATTGTTAGTTTTGGGGTTGCCATTGGGTCTGCTAAGTCAATAGATTCAGAAGGGTATTATCTATTAGTCACAGGATGTTAGTTTCAATACAGACTTGGGCAAGAAATGACTCCAGGGACTAAAGCTAGCCCAGGGTAATTAGCCTATGGACCTGAAACATTCCAATCTGTCTGTAGTACTGAAATTCTAACCACTCAATCCATGTCTTGAGACACAGCTTTGAGGGGTTTTGTTCACAATGCCAGTTAGTCCATAAAGATAGAATTTACTCATCTGTATACTTTACCACTCAGCTGACTTCATAACTTATATAAATATTATATAATAGGAATTATGTGGGTTCTAGGACCTAAACTACAAAAGGCATATAAGCCTCTACCTTCACTCTTTGGGAAGCCTTAAGCACCATGTCAAATAGTCTGGCTATCCTATTAGAATAGCCACATGGGAAGAGGTCCAGAATGTCTTATCATCATGCCAAGGTAAAAGACATGCAATGCAAATAAAGCCATCTTGGATCATGTAGAAATGGTAATGCTTCTAGATACTACAGCTTCATGGACAATATCAGGGCATTAGCAGGAACAGTGTCTACACAAGACAATTCTAGCTGAGCCTAGCACAGAAATAATGTGAGCATCAGTTTGAGACGATGGGTTGTGCAGCAGTTCATAATTAAATGGGAACGTCAAAGAACAACTTCATTAGAGAAGGATCTTAATAACTGGGTATGCAGGATGACACAATGTGTGGATGTTAGTCCTCTTCCCATATCACTGTGCTAATACTTGGCCAGATGGCCCAAACTAAATTTGACAGTGGACACCAGGATACAAGTTATACATGGGCTTATCAACATAAATTTCCATTTGCTGGACACAGTCACTGCTGATTGCCCTAAAACTCAACTACAGAAACTAAGGGAGCCCAGCACCATTTCTTGCCCAAATCAGCCATATATGTAGTGGCAGATTGATTATAATGGACCATTTCCATCATAGAATAAGCATTTACAACAGACTCGGGTTTGTCTGTCCTGCCTGAAGAGCTTCTATCAACAGGAAAATCCAAGAATTTAGAGAAATCTCAATTCACTATCATGATATTCCATAATCATTTAGGACTAAATAACTCATTTAAGCCAGTGTAGGCTGGAAGCAGGCTCTTGTACACATGGAATTAATGCACTAGGGCTACATTTTTCCATCACTCTGAAGCATCTGGTCTGATAAAACGATGACCATTTAAAAACTCGTTTTGGCATACTGTGGGGTAACTAGAGGGCTGAGATAATGCCCTCCAGGATGTACTACACATTCTGAATGAGCAGTAATTTATGGTGACATACCACCTGTGCTTAGGAGTCATAGCTCCAGGAATCAGAAAATAAAAATAGGAATCACTCCTTTTATCAATAAGCAAAATTTCTGTTTCCTGTCCCAGTGGTCCTAGAAACAGCAGATATAGAGATTTGTCTGTTTCCAAAGCAGGAACTCATTCAACAAGGGATACAACAATGGTTCATTAAACCGGAAGCTGAGACTTCTACCCAACTATATTGGTTCTTCATGGCAGGAAACAAGAGGCAGATAGGAGGGCTACAGTGCTGACTGACTAATCCTGATCATCAAGGGGAAGTGATTTGTCCAGCACAAGAGAAAGCTTCAAGGACAAACTAACCTGAGTGGCATCCCTTAGTGCTTCTCCTGTTACTCATGTGCCCATGAGAAAAGATGATGGGAGACTACAAGAACCCAACAGAAGTCAGTCTGCTGGTGTCATGGGTTCAAATATGAACAAGTAAGTAAGTGGTGATTGCTCTGGGGCACCAAGTTTGAGGTGTTTTGTTATGAAGTATTCATAAGTGTGAAGATCTTTGTGAATTATCACCAAAAGCAACCCGAGGGCAGAGGAATCTCAATAACTTAGTAGACAAGATGGCACAATTTATGTGTATTAGTCTTCTCGTATCACCTCCCCAAGCTGTGACCCAGCTCAAGAATTTAAGTTAAGGTTATCTCACCATGGGGAGAAAAACATGAATAGCTGAGTGTTTGCTGAAGGCACATCAAATGTTGAATGTTTAGGAGGGGGACATAAATAAATATGTATGCTCAGTTACAAAGGTGAGTTCTATAGAAAGAATATAATAATTTCATTAGTCTGATGTAAGTTCTTAATTTTTCTCCACTTCTGTTTTAACCAAATGGAGGCTATCCTCACAGTGATTTATTATATATTTGTATACTTCAGTTACAGAAGACTAAAGTTAACCAAGAAACCTGGCTGAAAGAGAAATAAACATCATACAAAGATAGATAAACTGACATGGTACTTTGTATATACTCGTGCAGGGGGGAGTGAACACATTTTCAGTGGTTTTACACATATCTATATTACAGTGAGTAGAGGCACACTTCTACTGATGCCCATAATATAAAGTTACACTTGGTTAAAAGGCACATGTATAGGATGTGTAACATGAGAGGAAGTGTAATGGCTACTGTAGTGCTGACTTGATTAAACTGGAAGCTACTTCTCTGAAATCTGTTTCTTGTTAGATCCATATTGGGATTGGCCTAGTAAAAGCAATATACAGCAAACCAGTAGCCAACGTCAAACTAAATGGAGAGAAACTCGAAGCAATCCGACTAAAATCAGGGACTAGGCAAGGCTGCCCTCTCTCTCCCTATCTATTCAATATAGTAACTGAAGTTCTAGCTAGAGCAATTAGACAACAAAAGGAGGTCAAAGGGATACAAATTGGAAAGGAAGAAATCAAAATATCATTCTTTACAGATGATATGATCATATACTTAAGTGACCCGAAAAACTCTACCAGAGAACTGCTGCAGCTGATAAACAACTTCAGCAAAGTGGCCGGATATAAAATTAACTCAAAGAAATCAGTAGCCTTCCTATACTCAAAGGATAAACAGACTGAGAAAGAAATTAGGGAAATGACACCCTTCACAATTGTCACAAACAATATAAACTATCTTGGTGTGACTCGAACCAAGCAAGTGAAAGATCTGTATGACAAGAACTTCAAGTCTCTGAAGAAAGAAATCGAAGAAGACCTCAGAAGGACCTCAAAAGATCTTCCATGCTCATGGATAGGGAGGATTAATATATTTAAAATGGCCATCCTGCCAAAAGCAATCTACAAATTCAATGCAATCCCCATCAAAATTCCAACTCAATTTTTCATAGACTTAGAAAGAGTAATTCTCAAATTCATTTGGAACAAGAAAAAACCCAGGATAGCAAAAACTATTCTCAACAACAAAAGAACCTCTGGGGGAATCAGCATCCCTGACCTCAAGCTGTACTACAGAGCAGTAGTGATAAAAAACTGCATGGTATTAGTACAGTAACAGGCAGGTAGATCAATGGAATAGAATTGAAGACCCAGAAATGAACCCACACACTTACGGTTACTTGATTTTCGACAAAGGAGCTAAAACCACTCAGTGGAAAAAAGACAGCATTTTCAACAAATGGTGCTGGTTAACCTGGCGGTCTACATGTAGAAGAATGAGAATTGATCCATTCCTATCTCCCTGTACAACGCTCAAGTCCAAGTGGATCAAGGACCTCCACATAAAACCAGATACACTGAATCTAATAGAAGAGAAAGTGGGGAAAAGTCTCGAACACCTGGGTACAGGGGAAAAGTTGCTGAACAGAACACCAATGGCTTATGCTCTAAGATCAAGAATCGACAAATGGGAACCTTCCTGTGGGTAGAGTCCTCTGCCTGGGCGGCCAGGAGTCCGTAGCCAACCAGCACCGGAGAGGGGTGGCCTCCCAGGAGCTTGGAAAGGCTGTGAGTGGGGTTAAGGGGAGCAACACCTCCCAGATCCACCCGGATCTGCCGGGATCCGGGACCTGAGAACCTGGGGACAGAAAAACTGTGAACCTTCCGGTTTTCACCTGTGGGTCGAGACCTCTGCCTGGGCCGCCAGGAGTCCATAGCCAACGAGCGCTGGAGAGGGGTGGCCTCCCAGGAGCTTGGAAAGGCTGTGAGTGGGGTTAAGGGGAGCAACACCTCTCACCCAGACCTGCCCGGATCTGCCGGGATCCGGGGCCTGAGAACCTGGGGAGAGAAAAACCCCGAAACTTCCGGTTTTCACCTGTGGGTGGAGACCTCTGCCTCTGCCACCAGGGGCCTGTGCCTGGAGACCTCAGCCTGGGCCACAAGGCTCCATGAGAGATCGAGAGATCGGGGAATCCCAGGAGTGCTGACACACCTTTGAGCACAGGCAAAACCACCACTTCTGTTCAAACTCACTGGATCAAGAGGGACCCTTATAGAACCTTCAGGGCACAGGAACCAAGGGATAGCTGGGGACAAGATCCTTCTGACTACATTCTGCACCCCAGAGCTCACCCTGTGCCACAGCTCTCCAAACCCAAACACCTCTCAGAGAGAGCTGGTCTTCAAGGAGTACTGACACAGAGGCCTGCAGGAGGGGCAAGGCACAACCAGACAGAGTAAGATCAGCTAACATCAGAGTCAACAAGATGGCAAAAGGCAAGGGAAAGAACATAAAGAACAGAAACCAAGAGTACACCGCACCATCAGAACCCAGCTCCCCCACCACAGCAAGTCCTGGATACCCCAACACGCCAGAAAAGCAAGACTCAGATCTTAAATCATTTCTCATGAGGATGATGATAGAAGACGTGAAGAAAGAAATGAATAACACCCTTAAAGAAATACAAGAGAACAGAGATAAACAACTAGAAGCCTTTCAAGAGGAAATACAAAAATCCATTAAAGAATTACAGGAAAACTCAATCAAACAGGCAGAATTTCAAGAAAACACAATCAAACAGACAAAGGAAATGCACAAAACTATCCAGGAG
>JAPYYD010005479.1:0-12076 GCA_028551405.1 Uromys caudimaculatus | reverse complement strand
GGAGGAATTCCCTCACAGAGGCGGGGAGGGGGAGGGGACACAGGGTTTCTAAAGAAAAGGGGAATCATCGGAAATGTAAATAAAATATCAAAAAATAAATAAATAAATAAATAAATAAATAAATAAATAAAAAGAAATGTAAATAAAGAAAATATCCAATTAAAAAATTAACAACAACAACAAAAAGCATGGCTATAGTGGATTCTTTTTTTTTCAAAGTTTAAAAAATATCAAGCTGTCCTCATCATTTTTAGAATGCAAGAAACCAAAATATTTTATTTTCTTTTTGTTTTAGTTTTTGCTTGCAAAAGGCATGAATACCTTTAAATATCTATGTCCAGTCCTGTGTTATTCCCACTTCTATAATGAGAAACTGAACCTCAAAGTAATTCTACAAAGTTGAGAACACATCTAAAGTGACTTACAGTGCTGGAGAGATAGATTAGTAGTTAAGAGAATTAGTTGCTTTTCTGGAGAAGCCACATTCAGTTCCTAAAACCCACAGATCACAACCAACTACAACTCCAGTTCTAGGGGATTAGAAGCCCTCTTCTGGCCTCTGCAGGCACTGCATGCCTGTAGTGCACAGACATATATGTAGGTAAAACACACACACACACAGAATAGAATAGAATAGAATAGAATAGAATAGAATAGAATAGAATAGAATAGAATAGAATAGAATAGAATAGAATAGAATAGAATAGAATAGAATAGAATAGATTTTAAAGCAATTTAAAATCTAAATTTAATGCTGATTTCCTAGTCATGTATGTTAGTCTGTTTGTGGCTTAACTGCCCAACTTTTACATTTTGAGAACATATTATTACTTTTAAGGCATAGAGTATACCTGCCAGTACTGAACAGATTCGTTCATGTGTTTTCTATGCATATTTCACTCCTCTGTGGGAAAACACTGTATGTGAAGCCAATAGAAAGAGAAATGTGAGGCTCTTATTTTGTTGTTGTTCTTTACTTCATATCATGTTGGCACAGGGAGTATCCAATTTTGCAATATCATAAATGTTTCATATTCTGTGGTCTACATAAGCCTGTTGAGAGACAACTTTCTGCCAATTCTTGAGGTCTGTACTTTTTGTTAAAAGTAAAGCCCATTTGTATGAAGACAAAGCAGTGTATCATTAGGAACTCTTAATTTGGCACAGACAGCATGGAAATGTCCAATAAAGGAGTAGTTGTATTTATTCCATCACTTTCCAAAGTGCACAATGTCTGTTTTGGCTTACAAAATTAAACATTGGGAAGAGTCTGGTTAGGTCATTCAACTAACCCTCATGTGTCTCACATACTTTGAAGATGATTGCATATTTTAGAGAAACAGACTTAAGGCTTTCATTCATCAGGAAGGAAGTGACATCCAAATTTCTTATTATATTTCTGTTTTCATAATTGTTCAATCTGACATACAATATATTAAGAGTTATCACCAGTGCAGGGAAGCATTTTCTAAGCCTTTTGTGTAGAGCACTTAATACCACCAGAAAGAGATCCCGTGATCAAACTATGGGGAGTGTTCGAACAAGCTAAATTGAACACATTTCTTTTATTGGTGGATTTCTCACAAAGCCTTTAATAAACTCTCTTTGTTAAGGCAGTCCCTGATGCATGACCTCAAAGTGATGTGTTTCCTCAACTTACTTGATTGCTTGAACTTCTTGGCAGACCTCCTTAACATCTTGAGTTGTATTGGTGTTCTATAGAACAATGTCTAAGAAAATTGTAGAAAAGATTTAAAGTCTCTCCTGTAGTACCTGGAGAATACAATCTTTCTGTATGCACACAGGTAAATGAATTTAGCAGCCAAGTGGAAAACCAACAGGCCTAACTACTTTCAAGTAACGAAACTTGTGGAGAGTAACTGAAACATATCAATTAATTGCCAAGATTCCTCAGTGCTATGCATTAGTGTATAGTAGGGGGCTTGAATTGATGGTTCAGAATTACAATACTTACTACTCTGGCAGAAGACCCAAGTTCAATTCCCAGACCCACATATGGCTCCTAATTGTCTGTATCTCCAGTTCTAGTGTTTCTGACACCCTCTTCTGGCCTCTACCAACACACATGCACAACTGCACTTACACAAAATAAACACATAAAACAAAAAGTAAACAAGTAAAATTTAATAAAAGTACCTAATAAAATCTAAATGAGGTATAACCCAAATTTCAAAAAAGTAAGAAAATATTTCTATGCATCAAATCTTACATCTATTCATTCTATAGATAACCAAGGAGAGCTCTTCACAAAGGACACACTGGGTCTTTGGAGGCTCCTGGTGGCACCATCCATGTTCATATAAATTATCCCACAAAAGAGAAGGAACTGTAATTACCTACAAAGACAAAAATCTGCTAAAACTGAATGTTTCTTACTAAAGATTTACACATAGAGTTCAGTATACAGAGGATTAAGTGTTTCCTTCCGAAATCTTTTTAAATACACACATGGTACTCCCTAACTCATGGGCTGCAGTTGAAGCCAAAAATGACATTCTTTATCTCAAGTTTCTGTGAAGTTTACAAAACAACTTTTTGCAGGTTTTCTCCAGACACAGTCTATCCAAGAAGCCATGAAGTTATTTTGTTTAGGAAATGCCACGATATTCCTGCCACACCATAAAGGAACTGCCTTCCTACGCTATCTCCAGGCAGAGTCATTCGTTCTCCAAACAAAACATGAGCTAATCTAAGAATGAGTCTTTCAGTATGTTAACTTTCCATTATTTCCATACTTTCCAGGTCAGACACTGGGCCAAAGCGATTACAACATGCAGGAAATAAAACTCCATTTTAAAACATAGGAAACCAGCATCCTTTTCATCAGGAAAGGACGAAGAAGTGGAGCAAGAAGTTGGATTAGATTCTCTCTCTTTTTTTTTTTTTTTCATGAGAATTCAAACAAGTTCCATTTGTTGAGACTCCCCTCGAGGCTTTGGACCAAGGAAAGAGAGAGGAAGCAAAGAAAACTGGTGATCGTTGAGGAAGACATTACATGTGTTTGAAAAGTAGAGGGCGTGAGCATTTTTAAGGTTATCCAGACATGCAGGTGTCTGACCAAGAAGGAAACTGGAACAGAAACACCTTATTTTGTCTGAAGGATAACCTGCCCTCTTCTTTCTGTTCCTGTCTTCCCATAGAACAATGAATAAGACAGACAGATTACCATCTTACTTTTGTTTTTTAATTATTTTTATTGTGTGCATGTGTGGGTATGTGGGGCATACATAAATGCTAAGGGACACCTGTGGAGGTACGAGGGCAACCTGAGGAAGGTTATTCTCTCCTTCCACCACGCAGGTTCCAGGGACAAAACTCGAGTCACCAGCTGTAGTAACAGGAGCCTTTACCCACCAAGCCATCTTGCTAGCTCATCTTCTGCTTTTAAGAGGCGTCCCTGTGCATTTGCCTTCCTGATTCAGTGAGTGAGGCTCTCTGGACCAACCTGCTGAGGTATCTGCTACCACCTCATGCGTGATATTTACCACCTCCACAACTACAGTCTCTTATATTTTTTCATAGCAGTGATTGAAATTGGTGGTCCATAGACCAAGTCTGGCACACAGATGGATTTTTGCTGAGCTTGGCTTATGCTTTCCCCATGTGAACCAAAATAAAAATCAGGATGTCTCCCATAAAATCCAAGCTTCTGGCTTCTTTTGAAGAATTGAAACATCTCATCACCCTGTCCTCAATATTCAACATAGTCCAACCAGCTGGGTTTGAGGAGACTGCGCATTTCAATTCTGGATAAGTTCCATTAGTTACATAAGAACTGCAGATGTACTAGAGGCTTCATTCATGGCACCCACCTGCCTCACTTTGTGTAGGCAGGAACCACCCATGTGAGGGCACATTGAGACTGCATGTAGAGATGGCCTGTGGTGAAGCCCTCATCCCAGCTGACCTCCATGCGCTTCTAAATGTACTCAGCTGCAGATGCTCTGGCAATCATGTCCCTGATGGTCTTCTAGACCTCAGTCCAGCAAGTATATCATCTTTCCTGTTTCCCCAGTGTTTGTTTCTTGCTTGGGTCTCTGCTCTCCACAAGGAAAACAATTTTTTTACCATCTTAAAAGGAAAACAGAGCACTGGCACTGTGTTCCTTTTCTCTCTACAAACATTCCTTGATGAATAATTGTACACTGCTCTCCCCAACTCACTAACAAGCCACATTTCAAACCACTGTAATCTGGGCCCAGCAGACCTCGGAAACTCCGTCCACTAAAGACACCAATGGACTCTCATTTTCCCAACTCACAAGCAGTTTTTATTCCTATGTTAAACCAGCTGCATCATCTGGCATGGATAATGGCTGTCTTCTATTTTGAAATTCTTTCCTATATCCAAGGCGAGACTGTGTTTATTCACATCTTACAACTCTCTTTTCCAATATCATTGAAACTTTAAAACATTTTCTAAATAACAATATACCAAATGCTTTCTAGATGTAAACTCTATTTCTCTGATTCCTTCAATATTGTGGTATAAAACCTAATAAAAATCACCCTGTTTTCAAATGATTTAATATCTCCATTGGCCCATTTGCACTGATATAGTAAGATATCTGAGGCTCTGTTCTTGAGAAAGATTTATTTAGCTAGTGTGTCTATTACTACTGACAGGGTGTCTAACACATGATACCAGTCACTTGGCTAAAATGCCCCTTGATGGAGAAGTAGAAAAATATCCAGCTTCATAGACATCCAGCATATCGTTTAGTCTCAGCTCATAGCAAACTGATCTCAAGAAAAGTAACTGATTCCACAACATTAATAATCCCCTTCTGATACACCGATTTCCACACTTTTCTCACTGATCCTTCATCTCTTCAAAGTTCTACTCACCACACCATACTGAGAGCCATGCCTCTGCCTCATGCATCTTTAGAGAATAAGGCACATCCAAAACATGGCAATGCCTTTTCGGTAGCTGAGAACATTACAGCAGGCCACTCACATAGAGAGACTTGGATCCTAGTCATCTGTAAAGCATGCCCCTGCCACTAAGTACTGCCCTATCTCAATTTCCCTACCTCAAGAGTATTGATGATTCCTGGATAGAACTTGGTGCTTTCTAATTTTCCCTGTGAAATCTTAACAAGAACCATGGCTCACCAATCACCTTCATGGTGATGTAAATCAAGGTAGTTATATTCCTGGGCCTTCTTTCCAATAACCAAATGCACATATTATCCTTTATGCTCTGTATTTACCTTTATTTTGACTTGTTAAAGTTTCATTCAGTATACATAAGTATAAAATTGTTTTTGTGGGTCAATAAATCCATTGGAATAGTCTTAGATTTGTATATTCTCATCCAAGTGACTGGCCCATTAGTGTTTAATGACTGGTGAGAAATTGCCTGAATAAGAAGACACCCACTGCCTCTGTGAACTTCTCAACTTAGATCATACAGCATCCTTCTCTCTTCTCTATATCTCAAGCTCACATACTTTCAAGCTTCTCTCTTTCTCGCTTATTCCATTCTGCCTATATCCTAAATTCTCTATCTTAGAAAATAGTAATATCACCCAGTGATTCATTTTAAGCCTATAAATTAATTATCAATTGCTTGCCTATCTCTTTGCCCATCTAGTTGATCAATCTCTAGACCATCACACTCCTCAGATAATCATGCTATCATCCCTCTTACCAGATGATAAGATGGTGTCAGCCTTCACCATTCCATGGTAGCCAGTTTCTAGTTCACTGGCTGCATGTCTCTTCCAATCCATTTCTCACAATACCATTAAATATCAACTTTTTAAAATCATTTTTTTTGAGAGTATACTTATGCATTGCCCTCTTCCCGTCCCTCCTACGGCACCCTCTCACATACCTTTCCGTGCTCTCTTTTAAATTCATGGCCTCTTTTTTTTTTTTTCATTAATTGCTGTTACATACAAATATGCATGTGTGTGTGCATATTTGCACATACACACAAACACACAAATAAAACATGTTCAGTCTGGATAATGTTACTTTTAAGTATGATTTAATGGCTGACTATTTGATATTAGATTACCAATCAGTGTGCTCATTCCTGGGGAGACTATTTCTCGACCTTTGAGCATTTCTTAGTTGCCTATAGTTCTTTATGTGGGGTTCAGTGTGATGGATTTTCCCCTATCTGATAGGGCATGCCTACAGTTGTATCCTTGTTTATGCAGTCATGTTGGTGAGACTTTAGGAGTATATCTTCTGACATTATTAGGAGACAGTCTCATAGCTAACTCCTTGATCCCCTGGCCCTTACACTTTTTCTGTCCTCTCTTCCACAATGATTCCTGAGCCTTAGGTCCAGGACAAGAGGATGATCATGCCTGGTAATGGAAACTTAGATACCTTCAAAGAGCTAGTAAAATTATGAATATTTGAAAACCTACAACTATCACTTTACTAAACAAGCATAACCTTTAACTACGTTCTTTTTGCAACAGAAGAAGACCACTGCAAAACCTACAACCAATAAAAATGCAAAATTGTAGAGCCTAGTCCCAAAGTATCAGAACATGCATTCTTTTCTTTCTTTTTTTCCCCTTGCTTAGCTTTCAAAGTATATTTATGGTATGCAGTAAAATAAATACCCTGACCATGCATCCAAACCTCTTGGTGATTCGGTCTTTCTTTACTTCCTCAGCCCTCTTTCACACCTCCCCTAATGCATTGCATTTTATAGTCCTGAAATGATAGTAGTTCTTGGTTCCTCTTCTACATGAATTCTCTTCCTCACCTTCTTTTCCTAGAAAATCTTAAGTATCATTAATACTTAAATCTTCCATTCGAGGATCACCGTATCTGAGTTGCCCTTTCTATCTTTCCTACATAGATTTAGGGGGACTTTTTAGGGACATGTTCATCATTTCCAGTTTAGAGTGAGCATAATATAGTTCTTTATTTGCATATATTAATTTCCATAAATAGAGGAAACTTTATGATTTACTTCACTTCATGATACTTACAATACTCAAGGTAGCTAATGAACTTCTTCACAATGACTTGACAGACGATAAAGTTAATGATATTAATAAAAGAAGACACATGAGTCCAGGCTTTATGAGCTCTGACCTCAAATTATCTAATAACATATTTGAAGCTTTTGGTAGGCAAGCTAGTAGGATACATTAGTCAGCAAGTATTTAGAGCCAATTGCACAAATGAGAATACATATCAAAAAGACAATAAATCAAAGTTAGTAGATGATTCAAAGAACCACTATCTTTGCAAAGGGAAATACTTTGAATAATCTCAGTTGATAGACAGCATCCATCCCATTCTACCTCATGTATAAAAGGTACTTGATTATCATTAAGTCAATAGCACAATAAGCTAAAAAGCACAGAACATAACCATACTAACTCTACAAATACCTCTCTCTCTTTCCTCAATCTATCTATCATCTATCTATCTGTCTGGTCTATATCTACATCTACATCTATAGATCTATACATTTCCCACATATATATGTCCATAGAACAAAGATGTTCTTGGCTTGGTTTTATGATGTGACTGAAACAACTAAAGGCATGTACAGCATATAAAGTAAGTACCTAAAATAACTTAATACTGAAAGCCATTAAAAACCAATATACATTCGTATTTGCCTCTGAACTGTTCGTTATTTCTTTCTGTGTGTGTATATTCACATATGAGATGGTATTGTGTGTGTGTTGTTTTTATATGTGTATGTATGTATGTGTGTATGTATGTGTAAATTACACTATAGATATGATGATTGCATTGGCCTTGATTTGGCTTTATTAATTAGCTTACTAAATTTAGATTTACTGTTACAATGATTTTTCATTGTTGAGTTGTTTTACTTAAAGTTCACTGAATTCATTCTTCTTTATATAATATCTCTAAGATGAGAATACTTAGAAATTATTTTTGAGACCAGTTCTCACTATGTATCCCTTGCTATGCTAGAACTTACCATGTAAATCATCAGAAATTACAGAGACATACCTGCATCTGCCTCCTAAATGCTGGTATTACACTCATGCACCAGCAGGTTTAGTTCTGAGATTTTGTGTGTTTTATTAAATGAAAAGATGAAAATTCTACTCTGTCTATAAAAGCTATTTGAAATATAACATAGTTTTTATAAAACTATTTAATAGGCAGCAATGCAGAGGGAGGAGAAGCAACTTGAGGCATCATTAGATGCCCTGCTGAGTCAAGTGGCAGATCTGAAGAATTCACTGGGGAGTTTCATTTACAAGTTGGAAAATGAGTATGACCGGCTGACCTGGCCCTCTGTCCTGGACAGCTTTGCATTGCTCTCTGGGCAATTGAACACTCTGAACAAGATCTTAAAGCATGAGAAGACACCACTGTTCCATAACCAGGTCATCATCATCCCTCTGATGCTATCCCCAGACCGAGATGAAGACCTCATGCGTCAGACTGAAGGACGAGTCCCTGTTTTCAGCCACGAGGTTGTCCCTGACCATTTGAGAACCAAGCCTGACCCTGAAGTTGAAGAGCAAGAGAAGCAGCTGATAACAGATGCTCCCAGAATTGGTGCTGATACAGCTCAGAAGCAGATCCAGAGCTTGAATAAAATGTGCTCAAACCTTTTAGAGAAAATCAGCAAAGAAGAACGAGAATCAGAGAGTGGAGGTCTCCGGCCAAACAAGCAGACTTTCAACCCTGCAGACACCAATGCCTTAGTGGCAGCTGTTGCCTTTGGGAAGGGGCTGTCTAATTGGCGACCTTCAGGTAGCAGTGGTCCTGGCCAACCTGGCCAACCAGGAGCTGGTACAATCCTTGCAGGAACCTCAGGATTACAGCAAGTTCAGATGGCAGGTGCTCCAAAACAACAGCAGCCAATGCTCAGTGGAGTCCAGATGACTCAAGCAGGTCGACCAGGGAAAACGCCAAGTGGAATAAAAACCAACATCAAGTCAGCTTCACTGCATCCCCACCAGCGGTGAGTGGACGACAGCCTCCACTCTCAGGTGATCTGTGCTGAGTTGAGCAATGAAATTATCTTTTGCTCAAGGCTTATTTAGATCGGTACAATAAAAAAAGAACACGGGCTTTCAACAAGAGACAGCTCTCAACTCCACTGTGAATAGCCATGTGAGCTTGGGAAAGTGACCTAATTTTTTTGAGCCTGTGTTCTCATTTGTAAATGGTGATAATACTTACATCACAGGGTTGTTGTGAGGATTAAAATGAGAAAATGAATGTAAAACACTTAGCATGGTATATGAAATACTGGGTCTTGAATAAATAGTTTCCTAAAAAAAAATAAAGGGGATGATAAAGAACCACATATCATAAATTTCATATAACTAAGTGATCTTTATAACAAAATAATTTAGGCTAGTTATAAGGACAAAACTGATCACAGTGAGTAATTGCAAATATTGTTCATAAGGAGATCACAGACTCAAATAGAAAAAGGAGATTAATCAAAAAGCAAGAAAACCCTCCAAGTAGATTGCTTAATAGTTATATGAAAGATGGAAAATAGCATTTTGCAAATATTCTGAGAAAGTTACCATTGATTAAAAGTACTGTCTAAGACTAAAGCATCACCAAAAATGCTGACAAAAATAAACATGTTTACAAACAAAAATAAAAGAATATACAATAGCACAGTGAAATTAAAAAAAACCTCACAAGCACATTATGAACAAGGATGATAACCCTGTTGAAGAAGGAGATAAAGCAATGGTGGCGGGTTATTAGTTACTTCTCAGTTGCTGTTTTAAAACACTGACCACAGGGACTGGAGAGATGGCTCAGCGGTTAAGAGCACTGACTGCTCTTCCAGAGGTCCTGAGTTCAATTCCCAGCAATCACATGGTAGCTCACAACCATCTGTAATGGGATCTGATACCTTCTTCTGCAACAGTGTACTCATACATAAAGTAATAAATCTTTAAAAACAAAACAAACAAACAAATTAAAACACTGAACAAAAGAAATTTAGGGGATGACAAAGTTTACTTGTACTTCCAAGTCACAGCCCATTATTGAAGGGTGTCAAGGCAGGAATGTAATGCAGAGACCTGAAGTCAGGACTGCTTGCTACCCTACCCAGCACAGCCTCTGACCAGCAAATGTATTGACAACCTAATGGTACAGCAGACACCATGTGTGATGTTACTCATAATGGGCTGCGCCCTCCCACATTAATTAATAATAAAGACAATCCCCCATAAATGTTTCCAAATGTCAGTCTGACCTAGGCAATTCCTTCGACAAGGTCTTCCTCTCAGATGAACATAGGCCGGTGGTGGTTCTCAACCTGTGGGTTGCGACCCCTTTGGCAAACTTCTATCTCCAAAACTATTTACATTACAATCATAACAGTAGCAAAATTACAGTTATAAAGTATCAATACAAATAATTTTATAGTTGTGGGGTCACCATAACACATGCAACTGTATTAAAGAGCCGTAGCATTAGGAAGGTTGGAGAACCACTGCTCTAGGCTATACTAAGTTGACGACTAAATCTAACTAAGACAGTGAGCCAAGAAAAAGGTTAAAACCTGATTAGGTTCAAACACTATTTCCAACTAATACTTGATTTTAGGACTTCAAAACGAAGCCAAAATAGAGAGTGTTTGAGAGAGAATTAGCTAGTTTTAAACCATTTGAAAGATCTTTTATTATATAAAAAGAGAATAAAGAATAATAAACTTTTAAAGAAAATAGTAACCTTTAAAGAGTATTAAATCAGTTGTTTATGTTAATATTTTAAGGAAAGGCACTAAAAATAGAAACTCAATATATGACTTTTAGAAAAATAAAAATAAGAACCTTCCAGTTTCCATCTGTGGGTGGAGACCTCTGCCTGGGCCACTACGGGTCCATAGCCAATGAGCACCAGGAGAAAGCTACCCTCGCAGGAGTGTGGAAAAGCCATGAGTGGGGTTAAGGTGAGCACCACTACTCACAGGGAACCACCCGGAACCGGCAGGATACAAGGCCTGAGGAAAACTCGGGGACAGGAAACCTCTGAACCTTCCAGTTTCCATCTGCGGGTGGAGACCTCTGCCTGGGCCACCAGGGGTCCATAGCCAATGAGCGCCAGGAGAAAGTTACCCTCCTAGGAGTGTGGAAAAGCCGTGAGTGGGGTTTAAGGGAGTACCACTGCTCACCAGGACCCACCCGGAACCCTTGGAACACAGGGACTGAGGTAAAGTCAGGCAAAGGAACTTTCTGGTTTCCATCTGTGCCTGGGGACCTCAGCCTGGGCAACAGGGCTCCAGGAGAGAGCTGGTATCCCAGGAGTGCTGACACACCTTTGAGCACAGGCAAAACCACCACTTCTGTTCAAACTCACTGGATCAATTGCAGAGCCATCAGGACACAGGAACCAAGGAACAACTAGGGACAGTATCCTTCTGATTTCTGTCTGCACCCCAGAGCTGACCCTGTGCCAAGCTCTCCAAACCCAAATACCTATCATAGAGAGCTGGTCTTCAAGGAGTATTGACACAGAGGCCTGCAGGAAGGGCAAGCCACAGCTAGACAGAGTAAGACCAGCTAACATCAGAGTTAACAAGTTGGCAAAAGGCAAGGGTAAGAACATAAGGAACAGAAACCAAGGCTACACGCCATCATCAGAACCCAGCTCTCCCACCACAGCAAGCCCTGGATACCCCAACACACCAGAAAAGCAAGACTCAGATTTAAAATCATTTCTCATGTTGATGATAGAAGACTTTGAGAAAGAAAGAAATAACACGCTTAAAGAAATACAAGAGAACAGAGATAAACAACTAGAAGCCTTTAAAGAGGAAACACAAGAATCCATTAAAGAATTACAGGAAAACACAATCAAACAGGCAGAATTACAAGAAAACACAATCAAACAGACAAAGGAAAAGCACAAAACTATCCAGGAGCTAAAAATAGAAATAGAAACAATAAAGAAATCACAAAGGGAGACAACCCTGGAGTTAGAAAACCTAGGAAAGAGAACAGGAGTCATTGATGGAAGAATTACCAACAGAATACAAGAGATAGAAGAGAGAATCTCAGGAGCAGAAGATACCATAGATAACATCGACACAACAGTAAAAGAAA
>JAPYYD010005478.1:0-12076 GCA_028551405.1 Uromys caudimaculatus | reverse complement strand
GAAATTTGCAGGCAAATGGATGGAACTTGAAAATATCATCCTGAGCTAGGTAACTCAGTCACAAAAGAATGAACATGATATGTACTCACTGATAAGTGGATATTAGCCCAAAAGTCTGGAATACCCAAGTTTCACTTTACAGTAACCGCTGGACTGAGAGTGAGGTCCCAGATGGAGGAGTTGGAGAAGGGACTGAAGAGTCTGAGGGAGTTTGCAGTCCCATGGAGGGAGCAATAGTGTCAACTGGCCTGATCCCTCCATTCTTCTTGGAGGCTAGACCACCAACCAAAGAATACACATGGAGGGACCCATGGTTCGGACCACATATGTGGCAGAGGAGGGCCTTGTTGGCCATCAGGGGGAGGAGAGGCCCTTGGGCCTGAGGATGTTAGAGGCCCCAGTAAAGAGGAATGTCAAGGTGGGAATATGGGAGTGGGTGGGTGGGTGGGTGGGAGGTGGAATACCCTCATTGAGGCAGGGAAGGAGGAGGGAATAGGGGGTTTCCAAAGAGGAGACCTTGAAAGGGGGAAACATTGGAAATGTAAGTAAAGTATCAAAAAAAAAAAAAAAAGATAGATCCACCAGAGTAGATCCTTGCTGTTAGATCTGAAGAATACAGCTCCATCCCCAGAGCCCAGTAGGAGAGAACTGATACCCATGTTTGTCCTCTGCCCCCTACACATGTACCACAGTACACACACATAAAATAAATACATACATAAATAAATGAAATAAGTTTTTTTTAATGAGAACATATATTTCAAAGGTTAATTCAATCCATGTTGCATAGACTCCCAACAGCTGGATGGCTGGGGATGGGGGACTGTCTGATTCCTAAATCCATTTTTGTCTAAGTCTCTGTATTTAATTTCTATGACTTCAGGAAAACTCTAATTTAAAAAAAACATACCCACTTTAGCTACTGCTTCAAATTTTAAGAGAGTCAGACATTGGAAACTTCATTTTCCAGCTTACTCATAATCAATTATCCATAACTCCTCCCAGACCAATGCATGTTAGATTCCTCCATCTCTCTAAAGCTACACACTAATGAACTCTGTTCAGACTCACTTCCCAAGGGCTGTGTATTGGCACTGTTGGGCGTTGGTCTTGTGTAATTTATATTCAGATGCTGATTTCTATGCCCAGATATTTGCCTACAGTCTGCATGATGGCAAGGTCAAGCATCTCTGGTTTCAATGTTATATAAAATTGTTTTCCATGATCTCTGATTGGTCAATAAAGAGCTGATTCAGCCTATGCCTAGGCAAAGGAGATAGGAAGACTGCACTTCCTATCCCAGCTTAGGGCCTCAGGTGGAGAGAGAGGACGTAGAGAAGGACCACAAGGAAAGAAGAGAAGGAGTAGCCATGGACAGGAGATCCAGGAGAATTGTGAGGAGCAAGTTGCCAAGGGATTTGCCACAAAGACACACATGGGGCAGAACCAAGCCAGGGTAAGACTCAAACTACAAGTAACATGGGGCCTCGGACTGGGAGGTAAATAGCTTAGAGTGTTAGGGTAGCTGAATATGTATCCAGTCATAGTGCTTGTTAATAAACTTAATAGGTATCTGTGTCAATTATTTGGGAGCTAGAACAGGAACAGATAAGACTCTCAGTCTTAAATTACAGCCAACAGGTTACTCTTTTCTCATTGCTGTGGCCAAATGCCTGACCAAAAGTAACTTCAGGGAGAAAAGATTTATGTTGGCTTATGGTTGAAGAAGTAGAGACAATCATGGTGTGAAGGAAGGCAAGGTGAGCCCATGACAACAGGAATATGTGAGTCCATGGCAACAGGAACATGTACATAGGACTGCTCATACATCTGCCAGGCGGAGGAAGTGGAATTCTGATACTTATCTGGCTTCATTATTCTCTTCTAATTTATTTAGTACAAGCCTTCAGACTATGGGATGGTAATCACTCAAGTTTGGGAAGGTTTTTCTCATCACAGTTAATTCTCCCTAGAAAGGACATCACAGAAACACCAAGAGCTGTTTTCCAGGTGATTCTAAATCCATTCAAGTTGACAATGAAGGATACCCATCATAAATCCACACAAACATATCACTTTCAAACCAAAATATTCTTCCCATGGTTCCCCAAAACCTCAGAGCCATCTCATAAAACAAAATGCAATTAGTCCACCTAAGATCCCCACAAGTCTCAACAGTTCTAAGCCTACAGCTTCAAGCTTTGCTAAATTCTCTTCTGGGATGTTAAGCAACCTCTTAACTTCAATCTACTACAAATTCAAAGCACAAGAAACACATTTCCAATATATGATGGCTCAGAGTCAACATTCTCATTCCAAAGGAGAATAGTCAGGGTACATAGGGAAAGATTAGGCCAAAGCAAGACTGACATCCAGGAGGGGAAACAATAAATCCTTCAGTTCCATGTCTGGCATCTGTAGCTCCTGGTGGAATCAGCTGGGCTTCACAGCCTTGAGGAGTCCATTTTCTCTGGTTCTGCCACCTACAGCACATACACTCTCTTTGTTGGGCTGGCTGCACTCAGTGTGTGCACATCTTCTCCAGGAGTGTCTATAGCTCTGGGACACCATGGAAACTTCAGTGCTACATTCACAACTTCATGCAATGGCCCCTCGGAGTTTCTGTGATGGGAATCTGGCCCTGTTGTGTATTGCCTGACCCCAGGATCCTTCTGAAACTTCAGCACAAGCATTTTGCAGGTCTATAAAATGAGGACTATGTGAAAAATATTACCAAGTTTTGCAACAATCTAGGTATGCATTCTGACACCCTTTTACCACAGCATAGAGCCTTGGTGGATGCTCCTGAGAAAACAACTCCCTAAAAGTTTGCTTTCCCAAGAAGAACCACTTTGTGAGTGTGAGCATTAACTATCAACTTGACGGGAATCTGGAATCACTTAGGAGGCACGTCCAGGTCCACCAAGAAGGGATCATTTAACCTCTGAGGACAACTGCAAGAGACGGGCTATTGAATGTAGGTTTGTTTTCCTCATATAATACATCCGTGTTGAGGTATCCTCTCCCTCTGCTCATCCCAGCTCCTTCCCACTTCCCCACCCAGCCCAATCTACTCACTTTCTGTCTCTCATAAGAAAAGGGCTTCTAAGGAATAATAAAACATAATAATATAAAACAAAATCTAAGCTGAATAGGAACACACACACACACACACACACACACACACACACACACACACACACACACGAAAAAAGAGCCCAAGAAAAGGCACGAGACAGATATAGTCGCAAAGACCAACGCATTCACACATTCAGGAATCCCACAAAGAACACTAAACTGGAAGACATAATATATATACAAAAGACCTGTGGTGCCAATAGAAAGAAAAATATATAAATAAAATCATAAATATATTATGAAAATTTAAAAAAAGAAAAGAAAGAGCTCTGACACAACATAATGAGACAAGGAACCCCCAATGATGCCACTGAGTTCATTTTCAGCTGGCATCTACTGCTGGGCATGCAGCCTATCCTTAAGAGTAGTTTGCTTCCCTAGTTAGACTCTCCTGAAGAAAACTAAATTTCATTTGCAAGTAGTCATCAATTGTAGGTTGCTTCTCAGTTAGGTACAGAGGTATGTATCCACTTCTCTCAGCAGTCAGACCCCATTTGATGCAGACCTTTGCAGACTCTGTGCATGTCCCTCGGTCTTTGTGAGCTCACATATGTACCAATCATATCGATGTAGAGAGTCTTGTTTCGCTGCTGTCCTCCACCACCACCAACCCTGGCTCTCTCTGCCTTCTCTTCTTCAGGGTTCCTGAGCCCTGTGGGACTTGATGTAGACATCCCATTTAGGACTGAGCGTTCCAAGGTTTCTTACTCTCTGCATAATGTCTGGCTGTTGGGTCTCTGTGTTTGTTCCCATCTGCTGCATGAGGAAGTGTCTCTGATGATAGCTGAGTAATGCATTAATTTATGATTATAGCAAAATGTCATTGAGTCATTTAATTGCTATGGTTTTTGGTTTTGTTGTCATTGACGTTTGTTTGTTCATGTTTTGTTTTGTTTGAAATAGTAGCATTTGGTTTTGCCCTAGGTCCCTGGGCTATCCAGTCTCAGGTTCTTCATCATCTAACCAGTGTTGGGTATGGGTTCTATCGAGTGGAGTGGATCTTCAGTCAAATCAGATATTGGTTGGTTACTACCACAAGCTTTGTGCCACCATTGCACAAGCACATCTTGGCAGGCAGGACACCGTTGTAAATAGAAGAGTTTGATCGGTGTTTACATTTTCCTTTGGTATGGGGCAGAGTGTCTTCATGTACCAAAGACACTGGCATGTGAGGGATTTTCTAAAGTAGCTTAGCTGAAAAGGTAAGACTCACACTAAACATAGACAACTTCCCCGGGCTTGAGTCCTGGAGTGGAAAAAAAGCAGAAACCTATCTGGGCCACGTATTCCTCACTGTGCTTCTTGACTATGGTTGCACTGTGACCAAATACACTGTACTCTCAAGCTGTGAGCCACACTAAGGCCCTTCTCCCTTAAGTTGCTTGTGTTCATTTGTCCTTACAGCAAGAGGAACAGAAACTAAGGACAGCAAAAGCTGTCAGCAGCTTTTCTCAGTTCAGATTGTCTTTTCAAAGGAGTTTGTATTGCAAACTAGAGCTTTCAATGGGTAGGGTTTTGCCCCTGAAGCCGCTTCCTTTATTGTTTCAGTGAAAGTGGAAGATTCCATAACTGCTAATACTTTTAGCATTACAAATGTTTTCTCCTTACTCTCCAGTCTGAAACTTTAAACTTGAACTAGAAAATCTGCAGAGCCACAGACTTCACTGATGTCTGCATTAAAATAGTACCTTCTCTTCAAGATAGCTGGCACAGCAGGTGCATAGCAAGTGCTTAGTCAGGATTTTTTTTAACTCTTTCCTTCATAGCATGTCATAAACAACAAGAAAACTATAATCATAGAAATGGTTTCCAGTGTAAGTCTTTGAAAATAATCTGCTAGTATTCTGTCACACGCCAGTTGAGGACAGATCAATGTGAGTTCCATGCTAGCCTAGGCTGTATTGAAAGACCTTACATCAAAAATAAGTACACAAACATCACAACTACAATAACAAATAACCTATTATCCAAGTATTGAGGAAAGTGGTCCCTGTCACTAATATCTTACTGCAATCTAAGTGTCTGTGAGATGTTGTAACCTCGACTTCATAGTCTCCATTTCTTACAACTTCAGGAAAATAACGAAGAACACATAGTTCAGGGGAAAGGATTTTCAAATATCTCATAATAAGCACATTAACCACAATAGATTTTAAGGCTGTCTGAGGCACATGCGACTATGATGAATGATCTGTCTCCTTGACACATGCTTCCTGATGGTCCAAAGTTCAGTCAACTCTGAGTTAGTGGTCAGGGGACTAAGTAGTGGTACATGAATGTGACATTTCTTATCTGAGTATCAAAACCCACAAGAACTGGCTAGAAAGTGTCCTGAAGCAATAAGAAAAACAAAGTCTCAGAAACTAAGCACCAAATGCCAGGGCATTAGGTGGAATAATGACAGCTGTTGGGATGTGTTTAAGAGTGAATGACAAGCAAAACCTAGATTGATTGGAAAATGACTAAATGTCTTTCCTAATAAGCCAGGTGTCTTAGTCAGGGTGTCTATTCCTGCACAAACATCATGACCAAGATGCAAGTTGGGGAGGAAAGGGTTATTCAGCTTACACTTCCAATTGCTGTTCATCATGAGAGGAAGTCAGGACTGGAACTCAAGCAGGTCAGGAAGCAGGAGCTGATGCAGAGGTCATGGAGGGATGTAACTTACTGGCTTGTTTGCTTGTTTGCTTCTCCTGGCTTGAAGCTGGCTTTCTTATAGAGCCCAAGACTACCAGCCCACAGATGGTACCACTCACAAGGGGCCCTCCCCCTTTGATCACTAATTGAGAAAATGCCTTACCGCTGGATCTCATGGAGGCATTTTCTCAACTGAAACTCCTTTCTCTGTGATAACTCCAGCTTGTGTCAAGTTGACACAAAACCAGCGAGTACAATTGACCCCTTGTCAACGTGACACACAAACACATCACTATTAAGCCCCAACCCTTACTTTCTTATTCATCCCCAATCTCTAAATAACTTTGAAAGTCTCAGAGTCTTTGCAAATTCTTACATATTAAAATTTCAATCCCTTTAAAAATGTCCAGTCTCTTAGAATTCAAAGTCTTTTAACCATCAGAAGTCTCTTAACCCTGGACTCCACTAAAATACCTTCTTCCTTCAGGAGGGAAAATATATCAGGGCACAGTCACAATCAAAAGCGAAATCAAATTCCAATAGTCCAATGTCTGGGATAAACTCACAGTCTTCTGGATTCCTCCAAGGGCTTGAGTCACTTCTCCAGCTCTGCCCTTTGTAGCACACACCTTGTCTTCTAGGCTCTAGATGCCTGTACTCCACTGCTGCTGCTGTTCTTGGTGGTCATTTCATGGCACTGGTATCTCCAAAACACTGCTGTCTTCTGCTGCAACTAGGTTTACCAATAGCCTCTCATAGGCTCTCTTCATGGTGCCAAGCCTCACCTCCTTTGCATGACCTCTTCAGTCCTGGGCCTTCAATTGCAACTGAGGCTGCACCTTCACCAATGGCCTTCCGTGGCCTCTCCAAGTGCCCAGGTCTCAGCTGCTCTTCATGACTTCAAAACCAGTACCACCTGGGTGACTCTTACACATTACCAAGTCCAGCCACTACACAAGCTACAACCCTGGCTATCTCTGGAATGTAGCCTCTGTGCTCTCAGAAAACACTTCTCAGAAGATTTCACCCCAATGATGCTGGTCTCTTCTTAATCACCGCTAATATCTTAGCTCCAGCTAACCAGCATCAATAGTCCCAGCAATGCAATGGTTTTGCTTTCGTAGTTCTGGTATCTTGTTAATCACAGCTGATTTCTTCAGCCCCAGCTAACCAAAACCACAGAACCTTCATGTCAAAATAGCAATGGACCTGATAAGAGTTTTTAATCTTCCCTCTGAAATTTCACAAGCCAGGCCTCCATCTTCTGCACTGTTCTCAACATTATCTTCCAAGCTCCTACACAACATCCCACAGAGCTCTTAACACCAAATGGATCTTCTAGCCCAAAGTTCCAAAGTCCTTCCACAGTCCTCCCCAAAACATGGTCCGGTTGTCACAGGAATACCCCACTATGCTGGTACCAATTTGTCTTAGTCAGGGTTTCTATTCCTGCACAAACATCATGACCAAGAAGCAAGTTGGGGAGGAAGGGGTTTATTCAGCTTACACTTCCAATTGCTGTTCATCATGAAAAGAAGTCAGGCCTGGAACTCAAGCAGGTGAGGAAGCAGGAGCTGATGCAGAGGCCATGGAGGGATGTAACTTACTGACTTGCTTGCTTGCTTCTCCTGGCTTGCTCAGCTGGTTTTCTTATAGAGCCCAAGACTACCAGCCCACAGATGGTACCACTCACAAGGGGTCCTCCCCCCTTGATCACTAATTGAGAAAATGCCTTACCACTGGATCTCATGGAGGCATTTTCTCAACTGAAACTCCTTTCTCTATGATAACTCCAGCTTGTGTCAAGTTGACACAAAACCAGCCAGTACACAAGATATATTACTATATAAAATATGGGCAAGTTTTAAGGACAGGCTAAATGACAAAATTATTTGTTCCTCTGATGAGTGAGAGCATCAACTTCAAACTTCCATTAAAAAACAAAACTCAAAAAACAGATGCTCTCCCATGATAAGCCAACAATTGCCAGTTGTCAGAACTTGGTCCAAGAAGAGTTGTGTGAAAGGGTTTCTGAGTACATGTGAGAAGACTCCACGAAAACAAAATAAGAGTCTTGTGACCTCAGTTCCTTGAAAAACAGAATTGTTCTTTGGAATGTGCTTTTGTGCTCCTCCCAGGCCTGATGGATAGTAGTGGATTTACTTCAGATTATTTGATACAACTGGCTATTATTTGTTTATACGTCTCTATAGAAAAACATGTTTTTACATATGAAACTTTTCTTTGTGATTATATATATCTTGAACTCATGAGAACTTTACTCGTGTGACCTTTCTTAACCCTCAGAGTATTAATTATCTGATTCTCTAAATAAAGTTGGCTATTGCATGAGACTTTAGCCCACTTCATGTTTAGGTTCCATTCTCCTAGGTTGGTCCACTACCTTTAAAGCAGTAAACAGCCAGTGGAAAAAAAATGTATCTTCTATGGGGCTATCATAATACAGAGATCTCTATGTGTGGGTTAAAGACTCAAAGACCCAGACCTGCCCTTTGTGTGTCCTACTTGAGGAAGTCATAGGATGAATATAACCATGCTCCTCAATCCTTAATTGCAGAACACTCAACCCCCCTTCATCTGCCTTAATTGATGCAGAAGGAACCAGAAAACTAATAATAAAACTGCTCACAAACAAAAAAGAAAAAAATAACTATATAGTATTTAGAATCCAAGTAGCATTAGCCTTATGATATCAGCAGTGGGCGTTAGAAGGCAGTGAAGGGGGGTCTTCAAGTAACAAAGTGTCTTTCTGTATTATGTTCATAAGAAAAAGACTATGAAGCAAATAAAGATTTATAAAAATCTAATTAATGCAGAAAGTATGTCAGGACTCTAAGCAGAAGCACTGAGGTTTTAAATTGTTATATAAACTATCTCCTGAAAAACTGTAAATTCAAAGCAACCCTAAAGAAAAAAATATCACATGGATTATTTATGGAGTTTGACAAGCTATTTCTAAAATACATGTGGAAATGAAAATAAGCAAAACAAAAAAATGAAGGGACATCTTAAGTAATTTGTTAAAGAAACCTTCATGTCCTGTCAGTTTAGAAAGATTATATACTTGTTAAATATCAAAACATTCTATAAATTTATACCAAGTAAAATGTCATCCTGGCACCAGAATACGGTTATAAAGCAGCAGAAAAAACATGGGTAAGTGTCACATGAAAATGCTAGTCCAGTCCAAGACAAAGGTGATCCTCAAAATAAAAAGACAAATTAGGATTTAAATATTATGGTGGAAATGATTATTTGTTATGTATGAAGTTGTTAAGCCATTTCCTCACATAACAAGGCAACATTAGAATAAGTCAGAAAGCCGAGTGTTAGTCACAGAACAAAATACGTCTCCACAACGTCGTGGTATGAACTACCCTCCCTCTTGAGGCAGGAAGTCTGGAAAAGACAGGGATTTAGCCTCATGACAACTTAGATTTTTCTCTCTATCAAAAAATATTTTGAAAAATAAAGACAAGTAGTGACTAGAAAACAAAACTTATAATATTTTGACACAAAAAAGATAACCGAGATCATCCTATGCCAGCAAAGTGGAACTCTCTCCCAGTAAAGACATCTATCAGTTACAAATGTCAAAGAATGGAAAATTCTTCTTTCTGTTCTTCTGTTCTTCCCATATTAATATCATTTTCGGAGATAACTAAACCATTCAGACAATACCTCTGAAATTGTTGTTGGGCTCCATGTTACCCTTGGGACACAAGCATAACCAAAGATTGAGATTAAATACATTTCTGTCCTTTTTAAAATAAAAATCAGGAATGGCAAGCTATCTCAGTACTTAAAGATATGTCCTACCAAACCTGACAACCTACATGCTGGAAAGAAAGAAAAACTGACACCCCAAAATTGTCTCCTAACCACAGCATAAATATACGTGCCATGGAACATGCATGTACACACACAAAAATACAACTAAAGTCTCAAACTGTGTGTGTGTGTGTGTGTGTGTGTGTGTGTAGAGAGAGAACAACAGAGAGAGAGAGAGAGAGAGAGAGAGAGAGAGAGAGAGAGAGAGAGAGTAAGAGAGAGTCAGAGAGAGAATAAAAACTCTCTCAGTTTGAATATGAGATGTTAGACACAGAAACAAAGTGTCTTACCAATAACAACCTGTCACCACCTGACCTCCCACACTTCCTGAGTCCATACAGGGAATCAAAGGTTCTACCCCAAAGCCATATCTGACATAAACTACAAGCAAAGCAAAAAGAAATGTATAACTTCTACAAATCAAACAAGCTTCCTCAAAATATGGTTTCCCCCTCAGCATTAAGCATTTATACTTCCACTGGCTCCAACACCAACTTGGGGTTTAAGATGTGTTTTTGTTTCTCTGTGGCAAGTTCTAAAAGCAGACAGTGGCACTAGATCCTCTTATTATAAAACAAAAAGTGATCCGTCTTTTTACCATCATAGGGTGATAAAAATCAAGCATAATTAATAAGGGGCTAGGGGTGAGGTATAAAATGACCTTCCACTTTAGGTAGGCACAAACCTAGATGCTATCATGGCCCCAAATCAAAACCATAGAGAAATAAAATCTTTGCTCGTTACTTTTGCAGAGAGCATCAAAATGAAGTATCTTACTATCTTAGTTAGGGTTACTCTTGCTGTGACAAAACACCATGGCCAAAAGCAAGTTGGGGAGGAAAGTGTTTATTAAGCTTACACTTCCATATCACAGTCCATCAGTGAAGGTCAGGAGAAACATAAGCAGAGCAGTAACCTGGAGGCAGGAGCTAATGCAGAGGCCATGGAGGAGTGCTGCTTATTGGCCTTTTTTATAGAACCAAGGACCACTAGTCCAGAAATGTCCCCACCAACAATGGGACTATCCCTCCCCTATCAATCACTAATTACGAAATGCCCTACACACTTTGCCTACAGCCCAATCTTACAGAGGCATTATCTGAGAGGCTCCCTCCTCTTAGATGACTTCAGCTTGTGTCAAGTTGACATAAAACTGGCCAGCAGCCGTACCAACACACTATATAGAATAGTAGTTTGCATACAGATGTGCACATTGGAATCACCTTGAGAGATCTGTAGAAACACTGGCTTCTGGGAATCTAATCCAGTTGGCCTATTGGTCAGTATGGGAATAGGGACTTTTTTTAAGCTTCCAGTGATTCTAATACAGTCAAAGTTGAGGACCACTGCTTTAGACATTACAACGTAAATTCCTTAGTGTGTTTCAGAGGTTCTCAGTGATGGGTTATACAAACAAAACAACAGGGACAAAACAAAAGAGTACACGATCAAGGGCAGTGGATGATATGTAAACATCGGAGCTGCATAAGAGGATCCTACAAGGTCTAGAGATAATGAACAAAACACCATAGCCTATGTAAGAGACAATAATACACATATGAAAATAAGAGGCGATAACATATCCAGAATCTGTAGTCCATGTTTGAAACAGGCAAGAAAAATAAGGGGGGAAAGAGAGGGAAGGGGGGAGGAGAGCAGAGATGGGGAGGAAGAGGAAGAGGAAGCAGCAGCAACAATAGTATCAGTGTCCATGGAGTGCCTACAGCATTGGGCTGGGCCTTTTATCCCTGGCCTCCTCTTACATCCCTAACTTCCCTGCAGAGGCAGGTGTTATCAGGTAGCTATTGTAATCTCTATTCCACACTGAAGAAGCTGGCTCGGAGACATAATATGACTTCACCAAGGTTCCCCAGGCCCATGCTTGTGCTGAAGTTCATATCTGTCTAAACCTCACACTCTATTTTGTCCAGATTATTAATGGAATTACTAAAAACAGACTTGAAATCCATCAATGTGACAACTACTTCTTCCCATGAGATAGGCACTCACCCTTACCATGTGCTTACACTTGGTTCATTGCCAACCTCTCAGTGTCTGGAGGAGGCCAGGAAAATGATGCCAATTTGATTACTAAGACCATACAGTTTCACAGTGAACTCGGAATTACCATTTTAAGAGAGCTAATTCAACTATAGAGAAGTATAGCAGATTTTCTTTGTGCTCTGTAAGGGTGCAAGATTTATAACTTAGCTTCCCTCGAGCACACTATGGATGTGGATGTTTACCTTGCCATCTGCAGATTTGGCTTCTTTTTTTTTTTTTTTTAATTTTTGATGCTTTATTTACATTTCCAATGTTTCCCCTTTTCTGGGTCTCCTCTTTGGAAATCCCCTATCCCCTCCCCATCCCCGCCTCTATGAGGGAATTCTACCTCCCACCCACCCGCCCACCTATCCCCATATTCCCACCTTGACATTCCCCTTTACTG
>JAPYYD010005477.1:0-12077 GCA_028551405.1 Uromys caudimaculatus | reverse complement strand
TGAGTAGTGTTCCTTCTGTTTCTATTTTGTGGAATAGATTGAAGAGTATTGGTATTAGGTCTTCTTTGAAGGTCTGATAGAATTCTGCAGTGAACCCATCTGGACCTGGGCTTTTTTTGGATGGGAGACTTTTAATGACTGCCGACAGAGACACTTTCGATAGGTAGATGACCATTTCCAGTTTTAGTGGGAAGAAGAAAATGTTTTAACTATAGGTAAGCCGGAAGTTGTGATACAAATACACATAAGGTTATGACTGTAAGAAAATCTTTGCTCTTGGATTCTTTCACTCACAACTTTGAGAAATAAATTTGTCTAAAGAGCTCTGATGTTGTAAAGAAGAGACAGGTCTTGGGCTAACTGATCTTTCTGTGAATGGCTAAAAATGGGACAAGTAGATTTGGGGGATTTAAGAGAGGTCTTAAAAGTTTAAGTAGGAAAATGAGCTGCGAAAAGAGTATTGAGTCTTACAGATATAAATCTCAAATTCCTTAGCTTCTCAAAACTTCAGTGGTAGAATCTTCAAAGCCAAAACCAAGGTTCCTGGCAATAAGAGCAATTGAGTTATGTGTAGATATGCTCCTATGAAGACCATGGGGATGCAACCGCCCATGGTCTTACACTGATATTGGTGCCCCCACCCCCACCCCCCATATCTCTCTGAACATTACTGGGGTATTCTATAATCTAACTTAATCTTGACACTGTCTACCAGGAGTCAATGTCAGGTCCCAGGTTTAAAACCTCAGTCCTAAAAGACTAGCACTTCAAGTGCTTAGTTGAAGTCAGGGCCTTGGCTCCTTCTCTTCAGTCTTTTATGAACTCAAGACTCACAACCCCTCTCCCTAGTGTCAACAGTGTGCTTATAGAACTCAGGAATTTACACTCAAAAAGATTTAACACAAAATCAACCAGATGGAAGAAATGCACAAGGCAAGGCATAGGGTGGGCAAGTGACCTTCCATGCCCTCTGTGCAATTTGGTCCTAACGGCCCTTTCACGCATTTGCAAACTGGAACTCATCAAGTCTTTGAAGAGCTGGATGATGCTGCATCTCCAGCCCTCTTCACCCCACTTCTCAGATGAAACTTCTAAAAAGGCCAACTGTAACCCTGTACATTCTAGGTTTTCTTCTAATGACCTCAATGCTGAGGCCATTTATGAAACTTCTGTCTAACTTACCTCACATGTCTGTCCAAATGGAGCTTTGATGAGAAAAGTAAAAACTCACACAATAAACTGTGAAACCACTACATCCCACAGTAAGGCAGCAGCTGTTTATTTTGAGGTAACTGTCACAAAGTTCTGTTATATGGTAGAATAATCATATTATGATGTAATCTTGAGAAGTGTTTTCTAAGGTAGGATTTGGAGCCTTTCACACTTATCAGATGCCTTCTCATTAGTTTTTTCCAGTTTTGCAATTCTAGATCCAAACTGTATGGCCCGTTTGGGCAGACAGGCAGAGGCTGCAAGACCAAGTTCCATAGCTGCAAGGCGTAAAATGAGCTTCTCACCAACTCCACGGGGCAATGCCAGGTCTGCCTTTTCCCAAATTGGCAGGGAATTTAGGAAAGACACAACATTTTCATCCAGGAAAGGAAATCTAAAATTGATCAAAAATAATAATGATGAGGATGATAATAATAATAGTAATAATAATGATTACTACTAAAAGTAGTCTGTTAATGACTATTTACACATTTTAATGGCTAAAATTTAACTACATTAAAAAAGTATTTCAAAACATATGGCAATTTTTATATACATTACAAATGTAATCTAAAGTCTAAATAAATCAGTTGTCTATAATAGCAAGAAATAATTCCCAAGTGTTTCCAGAGTATCTCTGAGCATGCCCCCAGTATGTTCCTGAGAGGCTCGTGAATTTATGTCTGCTTTGAGCATGTCTACAGAAACTGAACTCTGAGTAATGATCTTTCCTTTTGTTTGTTTACTTTTCTATAAAATTAGGGGGCTTCTCTTTTTGGTTTTGTTTTGTTTATAATACCATCCCATCTTTTACCCATACACAGAAATGCAATATAGTTATACTGTATTCACTCTTGTAAAAACATTCTTATCTGAGTGTAGCATTATAATAATTACATATAATGCCTTTGGAATTAACTACTTCATCAGACAAAGTACTCTCTTCCATCTACCTAATGATAATGAATTAAATTTCTTTTTTTCTATTCTTCAACTCATGACCCTTTCTCTTTATAGTCTTAAAAGGGAGAACACTGTGTAAAATAGTATTCATTATTTATTTAAAATAAAGTCTTAAGAAGTAGAATAGCATTAACAATATAATCTGGACTAGCACTAGTAACATAGGAACAATTGGGTAAAGGCAATCATAATTCAAGGGAAAGGACAAAACCATGAAATAAAGGTTAGGGACAATTCTCAGACACTCAGAGAGGGAAGCAAGTGAACTATGATGTCGCTGTTTTCATGAAGTTTACATGATCTCCTTCTTGCCTACTGAATCCTTTTAACAAAATGTCATTTATTAGCTAAATAGTTTCACTCATTTTTAAAACATGATTTATTTATTATATGTAAGTATACTGTAGCTGTCTTCAGAAGCACCAGAAGAGGGCATCAGATCTTATTACAGATGGTTATGAGCCACCATGTGGTTGCTGGGATTTGAACTCAGAATCTCCAGAAGAGCAGTCAGTGCTCTTAACCACTGAGCCATCACTTCAGCACCATAGTTTCACTCATTTTTATTTTTGAGGCAGGGTCTTGCTATGTAGCCCACACTGGCCTTAAACCCATGATTTTCCCAACTCTGTCTGATGAATGTAAACTACCATACCCAGGTCCATAGTTCGACTCTTTACCATCACATCTTCCTTTATCCTTAATATTTAAAAATGCTGCACTTAAGTATGTCTTTATTATCATCAGAAGAAGTATGTTGTAGGTAGAAACAAATCCAAGATTTTAAAAGCATATATAAAAGTGCCTGGGTCTCTGTGAAGATTTTACACCATCTGTAACAGTACTAAATCATGTTCAAAAAACCATTCAGTAGACAGAAATCCAGGAATGGGACCTCCATAGAACACTACAGTGGTCATGCCTACACAGACAAAACCAGATTGTCCAGTACTGGAGGAGAAAGTCATGGTGAGTTTGTGGGACAAAACAAAACTCTTCAGCTGCCTGTGCTTGACACTTAATACAGTCGTTTTCATTGTGGTCCTAAAAAGAACTACCCATTCCATCACCTCAGAACATGACTGCAAAATTGCTTATGAGGAAACAGCAGCTCCCCGGCTGCACCAGCTTTGCTCCTGATCATGTTTATAATGTAGAGACAGCGTGCCTGCTCTCCTGCTTTGCATGGGACCAATCTTCAAGGGAAAAGGAATGTAAATCCTTTTTATTTTTCTTAAAAAGCATTCAGTAATTAGTTACCTTGCTTCCTTTCCATGATCACCAATAACTCTGTCATCACGACCTAGGTTTCTAGAAGAAATGCGACCCAATTCCATTGCTATTTCCTCATTCAATCCTTCTAGGCCAAGAGACTGAAAGCGGGCACGATGACGCGAATAACCTGCCAACTGCTCATCTGCACCGATCCCAGTGAGAATCACCTACAGAAGAGTAAAGAAAGCCAGAGACATGACAGGATAAAGAAAACAAGTTCTATTTTTCTCATACAGGCTAGAGTCATAGTCCTAACATTTTAAGAGGAAAACTACAAGTCAGAAAGTACTAGAAAGTGTAACTAAAAGACAATATATTCATAAACCTTAAATGTTGAAAGCTTCAGTCAAAATTAGGTCTCATAAATTCTGAGCAACAGTCCTAGAACATACCTTTGCACTGCTCTTGTAAGATCTCACAGCATCCTGGGTCACCAACCAACCGATTCCTCTAGAAGCAAACCAGACAGCACAGCCAACGCTATCATCCAGAACTGTGTTTGATGGCTGAACTAACTGACATATTCGAGCTCTTCTTAGTTTTTGTAGTTCTTCAAGAGAAACATTAATTTCCACAAAATTCCAAGTTCGGGAAGGGTTGATAGACTGTAGCTCCTTTAGTCCTGCTTTTCCTGTGACTCGGTCTGGCACCTCAGCATCATCTGGACCCTGAGCCACAGCAGTACTCTGAGAGGACTCTTCAGAAGGGATCCCATGGTGGTTTTGCTGTTTTCTTTCTATGTTGGGAATAGGTAGCCCTGTCTTTTGTTTAGGCACAAAAGCCACATTCAGAAGATCAATTGGCTCATCTAAAGGAATGTGACAATCAGCAAGGGCTGCGATCACCATAGAATCAACACCTCCAGAAAACAGGATAGCAATGTTGGCTTTTTTACCACACGTTTTTAAAACTTCCTTTGACGCCAGGTTTTCTTCCCTAGCTAAACATAAGATGCGTCTCTTGACTGCAACATTGAGGACATCAATGAACTGCTGGACTATTTTTTTGGTGTGTTCATCTGTAAGAAGTATCTCAAGTGTCTCTCTTGTACCTGGAATGCTGGAACTCTTTCTACATTGGATTTCCAATGGAATCTCAGGCAGCTTCTTATTTAAGGGAACAACAGGTTTTGAGAGGTACAGTTTGGATTCATTTATTACCACTGATACAAACTCTGGCAATTCTGGAGTCTGAGTCAGGTCATTAGCACACTCTTTAGCAACATTCTCCTTAGAAATGTATTTCCAAGGATATAATTTTAAGATCACACATCTGGAAACAGCAGCAGAATTGAGATCAATTTGGAAAATTCCAGATGCTGGAACTTCTTGCCACTGGTCTGCAACTCCAGATATCTGGGCACCAACTGAAGAAAGGCAGAAACTCTTGCCCAGATTACTAAACTGCCAAAGCAAGCTACGTCGGCCAAAAAAGTCCCTACCAAACCATAAGTGATGGCTAGTGGCTTGGTAATATATAAACGACCAGGGACCTTGCACTTTCGAGAAGAGCAACAAAATTTCAGACTCATTCTTACAGGCACACAGGCTATTGAACATAACCTGGGTGTCATTGTCTTCTGCTTCAACCTTTACTCCATCAAAGACTTCTCCATTCCATAAGAACACGTTGCCATGTGCATCTTCCACAGGTTGGATAGTCAAAATACCTCTTAGATGAAGAACATGACCAGAAAATAAACACTGATAGTTAACAGCAGATTTTAACAACTGCCTACTACTATTGGGGCCCCGCCGTCTAAGATTGTACAGCAAATCCTCTTGTAAGTCTTTACTGAAGTGCTCAACAGAGAAGCTTACAGAACAGCAAATGCCACACATGGTTATGTGAAGTCAGGCTGACTCTGTCTTGACTTCGGTTGTCTCTGAGTTTTCTAATGCTTGGTATTCTTTTTTTAGTTTGTCTAATGTATCTGTTAGGAGAGAGTGAGAAAAAATATTGAAGTGAAGGTTCAAAATTTATTTATTATTTCATGGATAAAACAGGCTACTTCTCAAGATTAAACCATATGAAATGCACTGTATAAATGCCAGCAATAATTCACAATGCTTTCATGACAAAACAATGCTCATATTTTGGTAATAGCTTCTTTCCACTGAGTACATATTTTGTTCAATCACTCAGCTAAACACTTTACATATATAATTTTTAAAGACCTTAGAGCAATGGTTCTCAACTTTCCTAACGCTGCGATCCTTTAATACCGTTCCTCATGCTGTGGTGACCCCAATCAAAAAATTATTCGTTGCTACTTCATAACTGTAATTTTATTAGTTATGAATTGTAATATAAATATGACATGCAGGATATCTGATATGTGACACCCCCCCCCAAGCGGGTACTGACCCACACGCTGAGAACGGCTGCCTTAGGGGCTCAGAGTATTACCCCTGAATGTCACTGTGTAGTGATTTTTCATATTTCTGTCAAGCCCTTAAAACATACGTGACTACTTTACTTAATAACTAAAGCAGATACATCTTAACGTTATATTTTTTATTCCTTGAGAATTTCATACATGTTTATGACATAATTGATCACAACCACTTTCTACTTCTCCTTTCATATCTCCTTCTACTGGGGTGTGGGCCATCTACCAGGAGCAACACTGGCAGTGGATGGCAGTTAGTACAGGGAAGCACGACAGGTGCAGTGTGGAGCACCAGTGACTGTGGAGTGCTCTAAACCGGACAACTGTATCACCCCCAAAGCTCACGGATACAAGACGGGACAGGAAGACCATCCTAACAAGAGACTGGGAGGACGGCTGCAAGACAGTGTCATCCAGACATGACGGGGTTGGTATAAACATGAACTCTCTGCAGCCACGGCTACCTGCCCAAGATCAAGCCAATCCAAATCCCAGCCCCAACCCTACTGGAAGAGTCTGTTTAAAACTGTAGAACATCTGCCAGGTGGTTGTGGTGCACCACATGTCTTTAATCTCAGCACTTGAGAGGCAGAGGCAGGCAGATGTCTGAGTTCAAGACCAACCAGATCCATAGAGTGAGTTCTAGGACAGCCAAGGCTACACAGAGAAACCCTGTCTTGAAGGATCCCCTCCAAAACAAAAACCAAAACAACCCACTGTACATATCTTTGGAAGGCTAACTGGAAAACAGACCACTGTACAAAATCTACATACACATTCATTCAGATAGGGTGTAATTGAGGCACCATTATGAATCCTCACAAAAAGCTTATAAAAAGTTTTCTGTAGCATTCTGTATATAACTCTGAAACCAAAACGAAAAAGACCACCACGCACTTTTGCTTTCAGAAAACATTTTTGTTCGATCTTCAAGAAAGAATATGTTGCTGTTCTGTTGCTGCTTGAATACTTTCTGCAAAAGAAATTACAGTATCAGGATGTGACTTGCATAGTGATGCTGGACAGGATACTGCTATCACATAATCTTGAACCTCAGGAATATTCGGAACAGTAATAACCACAGATATACAAATACAAAGCCACTAAATACTATGCCACCAGAAATGGCTGTTTGCTTAGCATATGTCATCACACCATATACTTTCAGTAACAAAAGCTATCACAGCCACAGGTTTACAATTTACTTCATAAATGACTAATTCACGGAGACCTTTTCTGATCAAGGAAGGCCTTTTACATTACCATATGGGTACAACACTACAGTTCTCTGCTGTCTTCAAGCTTCAGACATTCATTGTATTGTCAACTCTTCACTACGAGTGCCTTTGCACGTAAACACACATACATCCTCACAACTGCTTACATACCAGTTACTCTCAAGTGTCATACAGCATTTACACATTTTGCCAGTTTGATCTCCAAAATTTTTTATTAATTTGCCTTTTTTTATTAATATTTCCCAAATGATAATATCAGAAATGCTGAGAATGTCAGTCATTAGATAATTGCAGCTGATTTATGAACACATTCATAAAAAAAGGCACTAAATGGGTTAAGTATTTGGAATATTAAAGTTTTCTGTGGAAAACTTCATTCTTTTTTGTTAAAATATAATAAAGAACATTTTCATCTTTGAGATCTATTGACATATACAGGAAAAACAAATTTAAAACATGCAAAAACAAACTAGGATACCACTTTAGTTTTTAAATTACAATGTTTGACTTTTGTAATGTTAGCATAAATGATCTAAATCATAATTTTAATACATTAGATACTATTCAGATTCCCACAGCTACTCACCCGATTCTTCTTCAGGTTAGAAAGTTCATCCACAATAATTTTCTGTTCTTTAATCTATTAAAGTAAAAAAAAAAAAAAAAAAACCTAAAGTGAAAGTTTTTAAACTATGTTTAATGAGGACATTTTAAGTCACTGCTTTAAAACTAAAGATGGGATTGGGGGCTGTCATGGACTGCCTGTCTAAATGGACACCGGACAAATCCAACAGCACTCAGTCTGGAATCAGTAGAAGACAGCTGGAGAAGGCCTTTCCAGGGGCCAGTTACCACAGCTCACATCTTTAACCAGGGTGAGACACTGTCTACCCAAATTAATACCAATCTTTTAATTTTATAAGGTCTTGCTGTAGACTAAGGAGAAATAAAATGAACATGGGTTCTCCTCTTTACCAACAACCAGTGGTTTTATGATGCACTAGATGACAGCCAGACGTTTGGATAAAACGAATGAAATGGTACTGAATGCCCTACCTGTAGTGACACAACATGGTTTCCCACCATTGTATCATCCTATTTTGCCTATTAAGGACTGCATACTACTGGTATCATTAGGCTAGGCTTGTTCCTCACCACCAGATGACATGCCCAACTAGGCAATAAGTCTATTAAGTACTGACGCAGCTACACACAGTGTCATGAGGCTTGCTATGGCAGTAGCCAGAGTATTCTGAAAACTCATCCCCCACCCAGATGAGTGCGCACCCTTATGTCTCCACACTGGCAGTGCAGAGGGTTGTACTAACAAACGACAAAGCCACACTGAGTACACCCTCCCTGAGATTCGTGTCTGCTTGTACAGTGTTTTTTACGCTCATTACAGGAATGACAGGTATATAATATATATCACTTTAGGTGACACCACAGAACACTGTGGTGCAGTGGGAATAAGGCAATGTATCAAAAATGTTGTATGGAACAAAAAAAATTGTTGTCTGTAATTGGAAGTTAAGATTACTGGTATAGTCCAGGGATGGGGGTGCCTCCCTGAAATCCTGGCAATTAGGCAAGAGAATAATTCAAGTAATATTCAAACAACAATATATGAGGCGGGCCTGAGCTACTTATGAAACCCTATCCAAAAGGAAGAAAGGAAGGGGAAAAAATAATTTGCTAAGGTCCTCCTTCCCCTTGTTGAATAATAAAGAGATATTTTAAGGTAACAGGCAGCTGAGTACATCGGTTAAGAAGCTTTTGCCTGAGTCTGGAAGTACGAGTGCTGATTTCTAAACTTTCGTGATGAACCTCATGGATGGCGCCCAGGCAAGTGCGTGGCTAACTGGAAAGAGCACAGCCACAGCGCAACACATCTGTGTGTGAAGGGTTGGGGGTGGCCAGTAGTGCAAAAGCGTAAAGGGAAAACCTCATTAAGACCTCTACCCCAGTGTCACTGTTGTTTTCAGAGGACAAACTTCTGTGCTTCCATCATCGCAAATCTGCAGGACGGAGGAGAAACCAGCTGCTGGTGCTGAGAATGGACCGGAGAGGCTACTGGGCACAGCTGCGACGGCGGGGCCCGCCGCCCACCACCCTTCCCCGGCGTCTCACCGCACCTTGCTGCTAAGGGCCTCGGCGTGCTCAGTCGATGTGTGGGTGGGCCCCGGCGCGGCGCGGTCGGCGGGGTGCTCCCCACCGCTGGACATCGCCACACCGCGCCGCACGCCAAGAACAGCTACCGAGGATGAAACGGCGGCTGGCAGGCCCGACCGGATGCCTAGGTTCCTCTCAGGATCCCGCCTCTTCCGGCACCCCGACCAATGGAGTGCGCACACTCACGCATGCGCAGTGGCAGACGCGCGCGGAGTGGGTTTGATGTTAGAGAAACTGTGCACGAGCTAAAGTTGCGTGTGGCGCGGCTACAGAGTCTATGAATGGTCTGTGTCGCCCCCTAGCGGATCCTATGTAAAACCAAATCACTAATCAGTGTGCCTATCACCGATCTTGGCATTTCTTTATTGTATTTGATTTAGTTTTAACATCTCTTCTTCTTCTTCTTTTTTTTTTTTTCCCCCCCCAGATTTACTTATTTTAGTTCACTGTCGCTGTCTTCAGACACACCAGAAGAGGGCATCGGATCCCATTATAGATGGTTGTGGCGGTCCACCATGTGGTTGCCGGGAATTGAACTCAGGACCTCTGGAAGAGCAGTCAGTGCTCTTAACAACTGAGCCATCTCTCCAGCCCCAGCATATCTTATTCTTTTGTGAGTTGACTAAAATTTTTGAGGTGTTGGAAATGCACAGGTGAACTGGTGTAGCTAAAGGCTGGTACATCATGAGTTAATCCCACACATGTATCTTACTGGTGCTTTGAGTTAATCTCAAATTGTTATAGAACCGTACTTTTAATTTTTTTTTCTGTCTCGATTTTTAAACTTTTGTTTTTGTTTCTGATTTGCACATGCCTGCTAAGTAATTTCACACTGGAAGCAACGATGACAGGGAATTTAGTTTTAGTGGCATCTGCAGGATGACAGATATCTGGCCTCTTTTAGAAGAGATGGTAGATAATCCAGTTTGTCAACCTCTTTGCACCCATTAAAGGAAAACAGTTCCTCGATCTCAGGACAATCGTTGTCTAGGGTAGAGGTGGGGAAAGACAGGATTAAGTCCTGTGAGCTCCATGAATTTTTATGTTTACTTTCAACCTGAGATTGGAAGTTGTAAAATGAAGCACTAAGGTCTTGGTGTGTCTATGTGCCTATGTGTTACAATACACATTATATCTCACTATGTGAATGTCAAATAATTTCCTACTTTGGAGCATATTAATAATTACTATTCATTGATTTTATTAATTAAATTCATCCTTAGACTCTTTTTGCACATGTATACTGACCATGATCCCCCTCCCGCTCCCTACACCCTGTCTATATCCTTGGCGCCCCATAGATCTGTCTCACATTCAACGGGTTATTTTGAAGATCAAAAACTAATATCTGTACAGTTTTCTTCATTAGTCTTAGACACATACTAAGGTCTATAGAAGTTCATTAAACAGCAGATCGGAAAGGATCCTAGAAGGTTTTGACAAAAAAAAGATCCTGGGCTGTGGATTCCTTTGGTTTATTTCATAATTGTACTGGCTAGTCAACTGTGTGTCAACTTGACACAAGCTGAACTTATCACAGAGAAAGGAGTTTCCGTTGAGAAAATGCCTCCATGAGATCCAAGTATAAGGCATTTTCTCAATTAGTGATCAAGGGGGGAGGGCCCCTTGTGAGTGGTACCATCTGTGGGCTGGTAGTCTTGAGTTCTATAAGAAAGCCAGCTGAGCAAGCCAGGAGAAGCAAGCCAGTAAGCAGCATTCCTCCATGGCCTCTGCATCAGCTCCTGCTCCTTGACCTGCTTGAGTTCCAGTCCTGACTTCCTTTCATGATGAACAGCAGCATGGAAGTGTAAGCTCAATAAACCCTTTCATCCCCAACTTGCATCTTGGTCATGATGTTTGTGCAGGAATAGCAACCCTGACTAAGACAAATTGGTACCAGTGTAGTGGGGTATTCCTGTGACAACCTGACCATGTTTTGGGGAGGACTGTGGAAGGACTTTGGAACTTTGGGCTAGAAGATCCATTCAGTGTTAAGAGCTTTGTGGGATGTTGTGTAGGAGCTTGGAAGATAATGGTGAGAACAGTGCAGAAGATGGAGGCTTGGCTTGTGAAATTTCAGAGGGAAGATTAAAGACTCTTATCAGGGCAGTTGCTATTTTGACTATGAAGATTCTGTGGTTTTGGTTAGCTGGGGCTGAAGAAATTGGCTGTGATTAACAAGATACCAGAACTACTAAAGCAAAACCATTGCATTGCTGGGACTATTGATGCTGGTTAGCTGGAGCTAAGATATTAGCGGTTATTAAGAAGAGACCAGCATCATTGGTGTGAAATCTTCTGAGAAGTGTTTTCTGAGAGGCTACATTCCAGAGATAGCCAGGGTTGTACCTTGTGCTGTGGCAGGGCTTGGTAACGTGTAAGAATCACCCAGGTGGTACTGGTTTTGAAGGCATGAAGGAGTCGTGAAGAGCAGCTGAGGCCTGGGCACTGTGAGAGGCCGTGGAAGGCCATTGGTGAAGGTGCAGCCTCAGTTGCAATTGACTGCCCAGGACTGAAGGGGTCATACAAAGGAGGTGAGGCTTGGTACCATGGTAAAGCCTAGTTGCAGTGGAAGACAGCAGTGTTTTGGAGATACCAGTACCATGAGATGACCACCAAGAACAGCAGCAGCAGTGGAGTACAGGCATCTGGAGCCTAGAAGACAAGGTGTGTGCTACAAAGGGCAAGCTGGAGAAGTGACTCAAGCCCTTGGAGGAATTCAGAAGATCATGAGTAGATCCCAGACATTGGACTGTTGGAGTTTGATTTTGCTTTTGATTGTGACTGTGCCCTGATATTTTTCCCTCTTGAAGAAAGAAGGTATT
>JAPYYD010005476.1:0-12079 GCA_028551405.1 Uromys caudimaculatus | reverse complement strand
TCTGCCCAGGATTTCCTAGCTTTCATAGTCTCTGGTGAGAAGTCTGGTGTAATTCTGATAGGTTTGCCTTTATATATTACTTGACCTTTTTCCCTTAGTGCTCTTAATATTCTTTCCTTGTTTTGTGTATTTGGTGTTTTCACTATAATGTGACAGGACGAATTTCTTTTCTGATCCAATCTATTTGGGGTTCTGTAAGCTTCTTGTATATTTATGTTCATCTCTTTCTTTAAGTTAGGGAAGTTTTCTTCTATAATTTTGTTGAAGATATTTACTGGTCCTTTAAGTTGGGAATCTTCACTTTCTTCTATACCTATTATCCTTAGGTTCTGTCTTCTCATTGTGTCCTGGATTTCATGAATGTTTAAGGTTAGGAGCTCTTTGCATTTTGCGTTGTCTTTGACTGTTGTGTCAATGTTTTCTATGGTATCTTCTGCTCCTGAGATTCTCTCTTCTATCTCTTGTATTCTGTTGGTGATGCTTGCATCAATGACTCCTGATCTCTTTCCTAGGTTGTCTAACTGCAGGGATTTCTTTATTGTTTCTATTTCTATTTTTAGTTCCTGGATGGTTTTGTTCATTTCCTTTGTCTGTTTGATTGTGTTTTCCTGTAATTCTTTAATGGATTTTTGTGTTTCCTCTTTAAGGGCTTCTAGTTGTTTACCTGTGTTCTCTTGTATTTCTTTAAGGGAGTTACTTATTTCCTTTTTAAAGTCTTCTATCATCATCATGAGTTGTGATTTTAAATCTGAGTCTTGCTTTTCTGGTGTGTTGGGGTATCCAGGGCTTGCTGTGGTGGGAGAGCTGGGTTCTGATGATGCCAAGTAGCTTTGGTTTCTGTTCCTTATGTTCTAGCCCTTGCCTTTCGCCATCTGGTTAACTCTGGTGTTAGCTGGTCTTACTCTCTCTGGATGTGGCTTGTCCCTCCTGCAAACCTCTGTGTCAATACTCCTTGAAGACCAGCTCTCTCTGAGAGGAATTTGGGTTTGGAGAGCTGTGGCACAGGGTCAGCTCTGGGGTGCAGACGGAAACTAGAAAGATCTTGTCCCCAGCTGTCCCTTGGTTCCTGTGTCCTGATGGCTCTGCAAGGGTCCCTCTTGATCCAGTGAATTTCAACAGAAGTGGTGGTCTTGCCTGTGCTCAAAGGTGTGTCAGCACTCCTCGGATACCAGCTATCTCCTGGCACTATTTGAGTTTGGAACCCTGTGTCACAGGATCAGTTCCCTAGCCACGGAAAGAAACCAGAAGACCACTCCTCAGTCACTGTGTACTAGGATTCCAGGTGGGTCCCTCTGAGCAGACAGGCTTGTCCACAATCCTAGGAGTCTAGCTTTCTCCCGGCACTATTTGGTTATGGAGCCCTGTGGCACAGGCTGAGGTCCCCAGCCACAGATGGAAACCAGAAGCCTCCTGTCCCCCTCTTTTCCTCAGTCCCTGTGTCCCAAGGATTCCATGCAGGTCCCGCTCAGCAGTGGTGCTCATCTTAAACCACTCACAGCTTTTCCACACACCTGGGAGGGTAGCTTTCCCCTGGCGCTATTTGGCTATGGAGCCCTGGTGGCCCAGGCAGAGGTCTCCCACCACAGATGGGAACCGGAAGGCTCCTGTCCCAGACTTTTCCTCAGTCCCTGTATTCATTTCTTTCTTAATTTCTGTCTTGACCCATTTTTTATTTAGAATAGAGTTGTTCAGCTCTCATAAGTTTGTAAGCTTTCTGTTGTTTTTGATGATGATGAGATCCAGCTTTAGTCCATGGTGATCAGTTAGGATGCAGGGTACTATTTCAATTTTCTTTTATCTGTTGAGACTTGCTTTGTGTTGAGTATGTAGTCAATTTTGGTGAAAGTTCCATGAGGCATTGAGCAGAAGGTATATTCTTTTGTGTTTGAGTGAAATGTTCTCTAATTATCTGTTAGCTCTAGCATTTCTCTGTTTAGTTTTTGTCTGAATGATCTATTGGTTAAATCAAGTATTGAATTCCCCCTGTCCATGTGTGAGAGTCATTATGTGATTTAAACCTGTGGTGGTTTTTCTTTTACAAACTTGAGTGCTCTGGAGGTTTGAATAGGTATGGCCTCCACAGATTCATGTATGTGAATGCTTGGCCACAGGGAGTGGCACTATTAGGAGGTGTGGCCTTGTTGGAGTAGGTGGGAGCTTGTTGGAGAAGTGTGTCACTGTGGGGCAGGCTTTGAAGTCTTAAATGCTCAAGCTATGCCCAGTGTGAAACACATCCAGTCATCTTGGCTGCCTTCAGAACAAGATGTAGACCTCTCTGCTCCTCCAGCACCATGTCTACCAGGACGCTGCCATGATCCCCACCATAATGATAATGGACTGAACCTCTGAAACTATAAACCAGCCCCAACTAAATGTCTTCTTTTATAATAGTTGTCTTGGTCATGGTGTCTCTTCAAAGCAATGAAACCCTAACTAAGACAGGTGCCCTTATGTTTGGGACATAGATGTTAAAAATTGCAATGTCCTCTTGGTAGATGTTTTTCTTTGGGTATGTAGGGTCCTTTTTATTATTAACTTTTACTTTACATGAATTGGTGTTTTTGCATATATATGTATGAGATCCACTGAAACTGGAGTTACAGACAACAGTGAGCCGCCATGTGGGTGCTAGAAATTGAACTTGGGTCCTCTAGAAGAGTAACCAGTGTTCTTAACCACTGAACCATCTCTCCAGCCCTTGGGCCCTTTTTTACATTGAGATTATTTCAAGTAAATGGACCTAAGCTGGTGTAGCCATTTTAATATTTGACTAAATAGACTTCAAACCAAACTAATCTAAAGAAATAGCCAAGGACACAACATATTGACTCTCACATATTGATATTGGAGGTTCCAGGTAAAACACATTTCTAGGTACTGGGATCTGAGACTTAGGAATAGGGCTGGGCTTGGAGGGAGGCTGGGGGGTTCCGCAGGAAGTAAGGAGGGGGATCTTTTTAATACCCTGGGATTGAGGTCAAGGAGTCAGGAGAGGCCACAGCAGACGGAAGGTCTGCAACACAGCTGGAGATGATAGTGAGGAATTGGGCTTGGAGGAATGGAGAGAGAGGTAAGGGTCTGCAGTTGGCCTGCTTCACTGCCCAGAGTGGCCTGTGGTTTCCCAGGGAATGCCTGTTGGAGTTAGGGGCTGGGATAAAGCAAAGGAGTTCAGAGAAGTTCTGTGTGATCCACTGGAGGTGTGGTGGAGGGGGCTGCAGCAGGAGGTCTGCTCAGAGCTGGAGGTGAGACTTGGATCAGATTTGGAGGCACGGAGGGAGAAGCTCTGCAGTCAGCCTACCTGCTTCCCTGGCCAGAGTGGCCTGTGGGTTCCCAGGGAATGCCTGAGATTTTGGATTTTAAAAGAGACTATTTTTTTTTCTTTTTTAAAACAGAGATTGAACTTTTAAAGTGTAAATCAGTAAAAACTGTGGGATTTTTAAGGTTTTTAAAAGATTTATTTATCTTTATGTACACTGGTGTTCTGCCTGAGTGTCTGTGTGAGAGCATCAGATCTTCTGGAACTGAAGTTACAAACAGTTGTGAGCTGCCATGTGGGTGCTGGGAATTAAACTCAGGTCCTCTGGAAGAACAGCCAGTGCTCTTAACCACTGAGACATCTCTCCAGCCCCAACTTTTAAGTTTTTAATATGTTTTATATTTGTGGTATTTATTAATCTGGGGTCTTGGGAATGAACCAAAAACGGAAAGGTTATGATTTAAAAAGTGTTGTGTGTCAAGTTGACAAGAGGTCAGGTGTGCTGGCTAGTTTTATGTCAACTTGACACAGGCTGGAGTCATCTGAGAGGAGGGAACCCCAGTTGGGAAAATGCCTCAATGTATTGGGTGCAGGCAAGCCTGTGGAGCATTTTCTTAAGTAGTGACTGATGGGGGAGAGCCCAGCCCACTGTGGCTTGAAACACCGTTTATATAGGAGACAGCTGACCACATATGTCATCACACTTAGCTCTTAGCTCCAGGCCAGCTCAGCTTCCGTACCCTTTGCTGGTTCACCTTTAAGTGAATGTCTAGGAGCAATCCTCATATCGCTTATTGCAAGGCCAGCAGTTGAAGTTTTTGAGCTGCCTCCTTGAGAACCCACCTCCTCTCGGAGTCCCCTAGCTTCTGGCCTTATCCAAACACATGCTAGAAGAAGAACAGCTAAGGCGAAGGGCAAAGGTGGGAGCTACATATGCAGGTCAGCAAAAAGGACACTGTAGGGGAACAAAGTGAGCAAGGAGAGGTTGTGGAGATGACACCAGCGAGGTAATGTGGAAGCATTTTATGGAGGAGCCTGTAGTTAAGGTCGGCTGACCATCATGGTGGGAAGTGGTCACATCAGATCTGTTTCTAAGGTAGAGCCAGTAGGATTTCCTGACCGGATGTTAGGAGTGGACGTGAAGACTCTGGGTTGGCCCACAGGGGTTTAGCGACAGAAGGAAGAGAGTTAGAGTCTATGGGGTTACAGAAAACTGTGCATGGCATAGTTAGGGATGCAGTCAGGGCGGCTATCATGATTTTGCATTTGCTAAGTTTGAGATGTTTGGATGTTAGTGAAGAGATCAGCAGGCAAATTTAAGTCAGTTTGGGAGAGTGATCTTAGCTGGTTTTTACAAGGCAAGAGTCCTCAGCTTAGGGACTATGATTAAAGCCAGAGCCTGGAGGAGCTTGCTAAGGTACCCGCAAGCATTTAGAGGGAAAGGAAAAGAGGACTTTGAAAGATGCTAGGGCCTGAGCAAGAGAAGAAACTCTAAAGGTGGGAGGGGAGGTCCTGGAAAGGAAGGGTATCAGGAGGGCGTGCGGTCAAGCAGGTCACATACTGACAGGTAAGGCAGGATGACTGGGGTCAGGGTCAGGGGGCCTACTGATGGGTTGGGTGATATGGCAATCTCCAGAGAACTTGGCAGGCACAGTTTTGGTTGTGTCGTGGGTGAAATCGGAAGGGTTTAAAAGGGGGAACTGGAGAAGCGTAGAGAAGGCGGTTCAGGAGACTGGATGGAGAAATGCCACTTGTTTGGGGCCTGCCACTACTTTCTGAATGTGACTCCTGGGAAGATCGAAAATATAGAAAGTATGTCAATTGTGATGGTTCATATCGCCAACATGGCAGGATCTAGAATCACCGGAGGCAAGCCTCTGGGCACATCTGCCAGGGATTATCTGGCTAAAATGAGTACTGGGCGTGCCTGCAGGGGCGTTCCTTGATTATAGCACCTGAAGTAGACCTGCCCTGGATGTAGGGGTGCCTTTCAGTGGCGGCCCAGATACAAGGCCTGATGGGGGCTTGGTGGGGTCTTTTCCTTCTTGCCTTTCCATTGCCTCCATTCCCCTTGGACACTAGAGCCTGACTTCTTCTGCCCTCCTCTGTGGTCTGAAGACCTGGTGGCTCCCAGAGATCCAGCCTCATAGAGCAAGCAGTTACCAGATGCTCACTCTCTCCAGTGTGAAGACAGCCATTGCTGGACTACCCAGACCATACAGGTAAGCCAGTGTAACTTCCTTTTCTGGATATATTCATTCCATTGACTCTATTCCTCTGGAGAACTCTAATACAGTTATATAATAAGTGCCTAGTAAAGAGATATTAACCTCACTATGATGCAGTATTAATTTCTGCCACATTTGGGCAAGACTTAACTCTTGTGCATCTGCTGCCTTACACTGTAACATATTGTAACATGGGTCATTGTCTGCCTTATCCTGTAACATGTGGTCATTGTCGGAACTGGGTTTTACCTTTCACTTGCTGCTAGGTGGCGCTACAGGACAAGTGCTAGATCCTCTGTCACACAATATAGAGTTCCTGCAGGTTCTCCTAACCATTCTGGGAAAGACCTTCCTGGAGAGAACTGTACAAATGCACACCATGAAGTAAGAACCCTCCTGCCCCGAGTCCCTTGGCTACTTCATATATGCAAAGTATGTAGTCTACATGTAGCTGTGTTCTCAGCCTGAGAAAATCCTTTTGGAGATTCACAGGCGAGTCTGAATTGTAAGAATGTTATGTTCTTCTTGTGCTAGAAGTCTACAGTGTACCAGCCTGAGTCTTTTTTTTTTTTTTTTTGGTTTTTCGAGACAGGGTTTCTCTGTGTAGCCCTGGCTGTCCTGGAACTCACCTGTAGACCAGGCTGGCCTCAAACTCAGAAATTCGCCTGTCTCTGCCTCCCAAGTGCTGGGATTAAAGGCATGCGCCACCACTGCCCGGCCCAGCCTGAGTCTTAATCGAAGGTGGCCACAGATTTTCATTTCCTTAGAACTGTTCAACAGAGCTATCTTGGTTAGTGTTTACAATTTCCAAATGTAATTAGATACTTGTTAGAGTTTTCCCACTTCTTCCAAGGAATAAACTCACAGCTTTAATGCCAATTTCTGTAAAATGGAATGTTCTGGCTATTTCACATAGCGTAAAATTAGAAAATAAATTGAAACCGTGGGAAGATCACCCTATGAGAATTACCCTAAAGCTCTATTCCCCCAAAAAACTCACTTGGAAGTCGCTTTAGCTGTTTTTTTTCCAGGTTAAAAACAAATGGTTGGATTAGACAAGCTCCAAGCCGCATGCTTAACTTGAATTTCTACAGTGCAATGAAACAGGTGAGGCCCTGCACTTGCTGGTGCGGCCGCAGAGCGCCTGTCCTCGAGCGCCACCTAGCAGCAAGGAACGACAAACCCAGCCTCGAAAAGGCTCCACTTGACCCTTAGAGGGAAACAGGCCATAATTTGGTTAGTTCACTCACAAAGTCTGCTTAGGAGGAATTCAGTGAATTCCTGGGCTTACAATCACCACACTGAAGTTCAGGGAGGTCCTTTAAAGCCGCTTCCACCCCCTCTCCGTCATTGACAGGCGCCCCAGAAGGAGTGCAGCTTGTCTCATGGGGTGGAGAGGCTGCGTAATGGCACCATGGCTCCCTGGGCCTTTTGTCAGGCTGCCTGATGATCTACTGGCGCCTTTCAAATACAACAGGAAGTCCAGTGTGCTAAGGTTCTAACGAATATCCATTTTACTTGTCCAGCTGCCATCCTGTGAGCAAACACTGAGAACAGCTTCCGGCTTCTGGTCACACTGCCAGGGCCAGCATTAGGTCCCTGTTTTTGAGTAGCGCCAAAAGCTATCCGGATTCAGATACAAGGCTCACATCAACTCTAGTCAGCACACAGTGGGAAGATGTTACCAGGGAGATAACAAAGAATATAGGATTTCAACGTCCATCAGTCAAACCCAGGTTGCAGTCCTTGTTGTGGCTTATTTCAAATGAGACTGGCTTCACAGCAGGAAGTTCTCAATCTATTTCCAGGACAGGGGGCCTGAGGGCTAAGCCTTGATCTGACACAATGGCTTACATGTGTCACAGCATGTGGTACTTGAGAGGAAAGGGGGCTCCCGGAGCAGGAAGGAGAGAGGATGCCCGCAGGGAGCGGCAAGGGAAGTTAAGGAAGTCTCTGATGCAGGGGCTGTGTTTGCTCTTCCTTCCCTGAGATTTGACAGTCTTAAGTTTGAAGGTTTCATGACAAGCACAGGGAGGCATGACTATAACTCTCTTGTATGTATGTTTAGCATTCTGCATAGTAGCTGTCAGCCTGCTGACACGGAACTATACAGAACCAGTTAAATCAGAATCTCCGTGGGATGTGGTCCGAGTGGAGAGGTATGTTACTCACACAATGTGGAAGGTATTTGAAGGCTCCCCGAATGATGCATACGCAAGGTGAGGCTTACAGACTGCTGCTGTGCCTGCCGCTTGAATAATGCTTTTTAAAAGTAATTAATATATAAAAATGTAAAAGGCATGCTTATTGATGGGGTACTTTCCATGTAACATTCAGTTCAAGAATATGTGTGTAATGTTCACCTCAGACCAAATGTATCTCCTCAGATACTTGCCTGAAGGTCCTCGTGGTCTTGAACTTGTGAACTCGAGCTATCCTGACATTTCAGCCCTTGACTAGAGCCACAGCCCCCATTCCCAGTTAGCTTCATTCTTTATGGTGTGTATGCACCACATTTGCTGATCGTTACGTTGTTTCTCCTATTTCTTGGTTACTGTAAAGAACCCTTCAGTGAATGAAGATGCTGATGTCTCTACCACCTGCTGATTTTATCTCCTTTGAATACACATGCAGTGGCAAATTGCTAATTTCTACAGGAGTTCTATTTTTAACTCTTGAGGACTCTCAATATTTCTAAGACGACACTAACTTACATCCCAACAGTGTGCAATGGTTCCACTTCTGCTGCATCTTCGCTGGCACCAAGTTTTGGTCTTTTTGGAGTAAGTTGATAACTTTGGGGTTGATTTCATTTCCCTGGTGGTCACTGATGGTGTGATGTTTTATTTATAAAGAAAATATTACTCATTCTTGTGAGAAGTGTCTATTTAGATCTGTTGCCCAATTTTGAAATTGGGCTCTTCTTGCTATTTTTTAAAAATTCCTTTGATTTCTGGATATAAATGAATAATTTGCAAATGTCTCTTTTTCCCCCATCCTGTAGGGGACTACTGCACCTGCTGGTTTTCCGTGAGAGTTTCTTCGTCTCAGTCACGTATGTTTCTCTTCATTCCCTGTGCTTGGGGAGTCTTGGCCCAGCCCCATCCTTGCACATCCAACGCGAGTAGCTGTTAACTGGAGACTGCTTCTTGGTTAGGCGTGGGAGCTCTTGTCTGCTCCCCCCTTAGCACTGAGGCTCCATTTGGCTTGAACCTGTGCAGGCCCTGTCCATGTATGCTTCAGTCCCGTCACGTCTAGAAGACTGCTTCCTTCATGTCTTTCATCCCTTCTGGCTCTTAGACTCTTTCTGCCTCCTCTTCTGCATAGCCGATTTCACTGGAATCTGTTATAACAATTCACTTCCAATTTTATAATTTTTTTTTAAATTTAGTTTAGCTAAGGACTAGAAACTAGATTGTTAAATCTTTTCATAGAACCAATTCTGGTTTTGTATATTGCTCCTTTAAACTCTGATTTCTCCTTTGATCTTTATTATTTCCTGACATCTGTTGCATTTGGGTTTGTGGCTTCCTGTTTTTTTTCCTAGAGACTTGAGGTGCACCATTAAGTTATTTCTGTGAGAATTTCCTCATATGTGGGTGCTTACAGCTGTAATCATTTCTCTTACAGAGGCCTTGGCAGAGTCCCAGAGTTTCTGCCCTCATTTCCGCTTGATCCCCTCACCCCGGGGATTCTTAAGTTTGGTCTCGTAAATGTATTTCAGACTTCTTGATGGTTTGTTCATTAATGTTCTTTTTATGTATATCCAACTATGTTTTGTTGCCATGAATCTGTATTTCACCCCGAAATCTGGTCCTATGCTTGGTCTCCTCTGCTGCTCTTGCTTTCAGACATGTTTTATTTGATCTTTTCATTTCCAGAATTTCCAATTCTTTCAGTTTTCTTGCTGTATTTTTCTTCCATGTTTAATTTATTTTCTACTCAAACTTGTTATTTAATTGCTTTGGTAGCTTTTTTGTCTAGGTTCTTGTTGTGGGGGAATGTACCAATGAAGACTGTTCGGACACAGGCTTGATCCAATAGAAAGTTTCTATTAGCCGTGGTGCGAATACACTGGGTGTTCAGATTCCAATGTAGCCCTGAGTCTTTCTCATGGAATCAGTTGTGGTAAGGTCCAAGAGCCTGTTATAGTCCTGAATTCATTTAGTAACTCTCTTGTCCAGGTCTTGAGTTAATTTATATAAGTTTTCTATGGTCATTCTAGAGGTTTTTTTGTTTTGTTTTGTTTTGTTTTTTGTTTTTTTATGTAGGACTGTGGAATCTTTCTCTGGTATCTCTGTGGTCTCATCATCTTTCTTTCCTGGCTCATTTCTGGGGAACTGTCAGGTTGTGGGAGAATTGCAGTGGAATGCTGTTTCGTATTTTATACACCTTGCTGCGTTTTGAATTTCTCTTGGAATGCATGTGCCTTCTTTTTGCAGATTTTCCCCTTTCCCTCACCGTATTTATTTATTTTGTGTAAGTCACCTTGGCAGGTTGTTGTTTGGATTTTGGTTCAGAGGCAAAGCCAACTGCAGCAAGAACTATGATGTCATGATAGCTGGCCCTGGGTTAGCTTCAAGTTACCTGTCATCTGCATTTAGTCATCAGACAATAGCTGTCCCTTAACGGAGAGTCCAAGAATTCAGTGGTTGTTCAGCCGACGAGGCCAATGCCTCAGCTGCTCTGCAGTATTTATTGAAACCCCGAAGTAGGAGGCTCTAGTGCTAGTGAACGAACGCTTCAGAGCAGGACAGATGAACTGGACAGCAAAAGCTTCTTTCTCTCTTCCATGTCCTTGATGCTGGCTGCCATGAGAAGGTGTGGCCCAGTTAGGATGGGTCTTCCTACCTCAAATAATCCAGTCACGAAAAAAATCCCTCACAGGTGTGCCCAGCTTGGGGTTTTAATTCATTCCAGATGTAGTCAAGCTAACCCGGACCACCTCCTCTCCCCTAACTCCCCCCTCACTTTCATACTGTCAGTTGAACCCCCCCTACCCCCACTGAATATAGGTTGTGTTTCCCAGCTACAATTGGGAGCAGGAACTGCTGTGGCATGTAGTCAACCTACCACGGTCACACCATTTTAAAAAGCTGATCCCCCCCCCCCCAGCTATTAAAAGCCAAAAAGCATTTTCGATAGTTTGTATATACTTGGCCCAAGGAGTGGCACTATTAGGAGACGTGGCCTTGTTGGAATAGGTGTGTCACTGTGTGTGCAGGCTTAAGACCCTCCCTCATCCTAGCTCCTTGGAAGCCAGTCTTCTCCTAGCAGCCTTCAGATGAAGATGTATAACTCTCAGCTCTGCCTGCACCATGCCTGCCTGCTTGCTGCCATGCTCCCGCCTTGATGATAACGGACTGAACCTCTGAACCTGTAAGCCAGCCCCAACTAAATGTTGTCCTTATAAGAATTGCCTTCGTCATGGTGTCGGTTCACAGCAGTAAAACCCTAAGACAAGCTCCTAAATTCGTGATGGGATTTCATGCCCAGTATCCCCCCAACTCCAGTGGCTCTGCCAGGACTTTGCTGGCTTGAGTTGGTGCAGGTCTGTGCTCATTGTCACTGCTGTGGGTTCATACGAGCAACTGCTCTGCTGTACTGTACTCTGGAAGCTCTCACCCATCTCTGGCTCGGACAATCTTTCACTCTCATCTTTTTGGAAGATCCTTGAGCATTGTGGGAGGGGGTGATATGTGTGTCCCATGTAGAGCTGAGCACTCTGCACAGTCTTACCCTCTGCACATTGCCCGGATGAGGTTCTCTGCTGAGAGCTGTGGGTGTGGCCCTAAGTCATTAGCAATTGTTTTAATGCTATGTCTTTTTAACAGAAAATAACACTAGGTTCTCCCATAGGCCCTATGGCCTAGCACCACAATTTCCTGGCCTTGAATGGATGATTCTTTTTTTGATGAATTATTACTTTTATAATATATAGTGGGCTTTTAAAATCTAATTTTGCTTTTACCCATCAGGTATCAGAGTAGCTAGGCCAGCTTGCTTTGGCCTTCCAGTTGCTTGGTAGGTTGCATTCTTACTGTGAGTGTCCTTGCTAGTGAAGTGGATTTCTTGCAACAGAGGTAAGTGAATAGTGTTTTGTAATCAAGCCAGCTAGTCTACATCTTTTTTATTGGTAAGCTAAGTCCATTTACATTTACTGTTGGGATATTTAATTCCCATAATTTTGTTATTTTTCTCATTGAATTATTGTCTGATCTTTTCTTCCTCTCCAATTAGAATTAATAGTCTTCTGGTTTGCTGTGTCAGGAATGATGGCTTTCTTTCTAACTGTCCTTTGTTCGTGTAGTCCCCTCATAAACGTTGTTCTTCACTATGTTCCTGTGGTTGGGCTTGTCACTCCTTTGTGGACAGTGTTCCTTAGGCATCCTCTGTGGTACAGATGTGGTGGTCATGAACTGCCTCTGATTTTCCTTGTTTGAAAGTGTACTGGCGAGGATGTGGAGAAAGAGGAACACTCCTCCATTGTTGGTGGGATTGCAAGTTGGTACAACCACTCTGGAAATCAGTATGGCGGACCCTCAGAAAAATGGACATAATACTACCTGAGGACCCAGCTATACCTCTCCTGGGT
>JAPYYD010005475.1:0-12079 GCA_028551405.1 Uromys caudimaculatus | reverse complement strand
CCCTTCCCCACACCTGATCCTGAATCCCCCCATTTCCTTCCCTGCCCCTCCCTCCCAGTTCTCTTCCTCCATTTGCATCTTATGACTATTTTACTCCCCCATCTAAGTGAGGTTCAAGCTTCCTTGCTTTGGTCTTTCTTCTGGTTTACTTTCTTTGGGTCTGTGGAGTGTAGCATGCTACCTGTACTTTATGGCTAATGTTCACTTGTAAGTGAGTACATACAATGCATGTCATTTTGGGACTGGGTTACCATACTCAGGATGATATTCTCAAGTTCCATCCATTTGCATACAAAATTCATGTTGTCTTTGTTTTTAATAGCTGAATAGTATTCTTTTGTGTAAATGTAGCACATTTTCTTTATCTATTCTTGAGTTGAGGGACATCTGGGTTGTTTCTGGTTTTGGACTATTATGAATAAAACTGCTATGAACATCGTTGAGCAAGTGAATTTGTGGGATGTTGGAGCATCTTTTGGGTATATGCCCAGGAGTGGTATATGGAACCTGAAGAGACCACTTCCTATAGCCAGGCAGGAACCCAAGTGTAGTGATAGAAACACCAACCCATTCACAAAACTTTTGACCCAAGATTTATTCTGTCTACAAGAAATATAGGTACATGAGGGACTAAGGGAATGGCCAAGCAAAAATTGGTCCAACTTGCAACTTATCTCATGGGCAAGCATCAATCTCTAATATTATTATTGATAGTCTGTCTGTTATGCTCACAGACCAGAGCATGTTGCCTTCTGAGAGCCTCCACCCAGCAGCTAACTCAGACAGATACAGAAACCCACAGCCAAGCAGTAGCTGGAGTAGGGACTCTTATGGAAAAATAAGAGGCAGGATTGAGGGCCCTGAAGGGGATAGGAGCTCCACAAGAAGACCAACAGAGTCTAACTTGAACCTTTGGGGTTCTTAGCATCTGAATCACCAACTAAGGAACATACAGGGGCTGGACCTAGACCTCCTCGGACATATGTATCAGAGGTGCAGCTCAATCTTCATGTGGGTTCTGAACAACTGTAACAGGGTCAATCTCAAAAGTTGTTGCCTATACATGGGATATGTTCTTCTAGCTGGGCTGTCTTGTCTGGCCTCAGTGGGAGCCTAGCCTTACAGAGACTTGAAGTGCCAAGGTGGTGGGATATTCAGGGGGGGTCTTCAGCTTAGAGGAGAAGGGGGTAGGGGAAGGATTGTGAGAGAGGGTGACCCAGAGGGGGCCAGTGAGCAGGATGTAAAGTGAATAAGTAAAAATTAAATTAAATTAATTTAACAACAACAACAACAACAACAACAACAACAACAACAACAAAAGAAATGGCTTGTTAACTAACAATGTGCATACCAGGTTCTTTATCCCAACATTATTAATAGAAGGAACCAGAGTTCTATGCATAAATGGATAACTCTATGACAATCAAAAAATTCACATAAGGCAAGTGTACATTGTAGTGTTAGTAAATAAGGAAGTATTTGGATATACTTCCTTCAGTTTGGATGAAGACATTCACAAGACCTACAGGGCAACTAAGAGATCACTCAGTAGCCAATCATGGGAAGAGCTGAACAGCAAGCAAGTAGTTATTATGCAAGGACCAGGATTAATATTCCAAGTTCACACCAAAATAAATAATCATTCAAATAAGTACATGAAAAGGAAGACTGTTTCTCATGAAGAACTACAGATTATCAGTGTGGATACCTCAGCATCTATGCTCTATTTATTATGAATTGTCTATGTTTTGCAACTTCTTACTGAGTACTGTAAAATATCTGAAATAAAGTAACTTTTTAGAGAAGAAAGTTATCAAACAATACCTCAAATCAGGAGACTAAGGCTAATGTTTATTATGACTATTCATGTACCTGCTAGGCGTCCTTGAAAAGATATTGTGAGAATACATTGTGTTGTCTCCTCAAAAACCCTTATCACATTCTCATAGGAGGAGAAACAACAAACAAACACCATATGCCAAGGGAGGGAGCTTCTATAAAATAGAATATTAGCAATTGAGGAAGTAGAAGAAACACAGTTTATAAGTATAGAAAATACTTTCAAGAAAGTATAAAAGAAGGAGCTAAGTGTCAAGGTAAAAAAGCATACAGAACACCACATAAACTGGATAAAAAAAATTCTCTAGAATTGCAATAATAAAACACTAAATGTACAAAAAAGAGGAAAATACAGACAGACAGACAGACAGTCAGAAAGAAACAAAGAAAGAAGCAAAGAGACGAATAACCAAAGAGACAAAGAAAGAAAGAAAGAAAGAAAGAAAGAAAGAAAGAAAGAAAGAAAGAAAGAAAGAAAGAAAGAGAAAGAAAGAAAACATAGTAAAAGCTGCAAGGGAAAGACACCAAATAACATATAAAGGGAGACTTATTAGAATAACACATGACTATTCAACTGAGATTTTAAAATACAGAAGAACTTTGGACAAATGTACTACAAACTCTAAGAGACCACAGATAATACTCCAGACTACTTTACCCATCAAAACTCTCAATCACAATAGATGAAGGAAGACATTTTATGTTAAGCACATTAAGACCATATCTGTCTACAAATCCAGTGCTACAGAAGGTACTAGAATGAAATCTTCAAGTTAAAGAGACTATCCATAACCAATAAAATATAAATAATAAATAATATTGGACCAGAAAACCAGAAAGAAGGAGGAAACCCCCATGCCACAACAAAATAAAGAGAACAGACATTGGTGACTCTCATGATCAAAGGTCTCAATTCCCAGTGAAAAATACAGAATAACAGAGTGGATTTGGAAACAGAATCCATCCTTATGTCACATTAAAGAAACACACTTTAGCATCAAGGATAGAAATCACCTAGGTGTAAAAGAATGGAAAAGATATTCTGAGAAAATAGTACCTAAGAAGACAGTCAGTGTAGCCATTTTAATATCTGATAAAGGAGACAGCAAACCAAAACTTATCAGAAGAGATAGGTCATTATGTACTCATCAAAGGAAAAAAATCACCAAAAGGACATTGGAATTCATTGTCTCTATGTACCAAGCACAAGGGCACCAAAGTTCATAAAATAAATATTACTGCAGCTGAAATTATATATTAACCTTCACAAACTGAGAGTGGGAGACTTCAATAACCTACTCTCACCAATAAAAAGGTCATTTGGACAAAAAGTAAATACAAAAATACTGAATCTAACTGATTTCATAAAACAAACTGACATAACATATTTACAGAACATTTCATTCAAACACAAAAGAATATACCATCTTCTCAGCAGCCCATGGAACTTTAAACTTTAAAAGAATGACATTTATGTAAATAATCAATAAATATATAAAAATATATTCATTACCATTAATCTTCTAGGAAACAAAAAGCCAAACTATGCTTGGATACTGGAATGATAGTCAATCAGGAATGTGCTTGCCATGTAAATTTAAAGACTCAGGTTGTATCCCAGCACCACACAAAAGCCAGGCTAGGTAGCACATGCCTATAATCCCAGCATGGGGGCAGCCCCAGAGGAAAGGCACATACTCAAGAATTATACCTACATGGACTTGCGGAAAGACAGAGGGAGTGCTCTGGGAGGGGATGGAAGGAGAACAACTAGAGCCTCCTACACTGCTGGTGAGCAAAGTGGTACAGCTCCTGTTGCAGTTTCTCAAAACTTAAAATATCACTTAACAATTCCACTCCTACTTACATATCCAAAATCCCTGTAAGCAGAGATTTAGGAACCAGTGCAGAGATGGGCATGGCAGCTCTGTCTACCACAGCTAGAATCCATGAACACATGACTGCATGAACAAACATGGGACATACATACAGTTGGATATTACTCTCTCCTGACAAGAAATGGAACACCAACATATGTGGTAGGTGCATGAAGGCTATCAAAAATGAGACACACAAGATAGAGAATGTGGCACAGTCTTAAGTGTATATTTAATTGGATTAGCAAATTCTAGACACAAAGCTTGATAGAGATTTTGAAGGGGTGAGAACAAAAGAAGATATAAATAGGGAGCTACTGTTGACATAGAGAAGCAACATTCCCTACACAGAGGGTCCAGGATTGTATAAAAGTAGAGAAACTGAGCTGAGAACAAGCAAAAAAATCAAATGAGCATGTGCTCATTCATTTCTCTTTTTGGTCTTTGAAAAGCAAGAAATAAAGAGTAGATATATTTGTAAATAACTGAAGTGAGATACATTGAGAGTTTCCAGAAATGTTTGAACAGAAAGGATTCACTAGTATGAGTTGGGGTCCCAAACTGAGTAAGAATGGGGAAAGAGAAATGCTAGCAATTCCTCTGCTTGCTGAACTGCCCAAATGTGAGCAGGCTTCCACTCCTACCCATGAGCCTGCACTACCTCTATGCCTTCCCACCATGGTGGACTTTCCCTTGCAACAGTCATCACAATAAACGTGGTCCCTTAAAATCGTTCCTTTCTATATATTTGATCAGAACAACATAAATGAACTAGCATATAGAAGTCAGGTGGCAATGCCAAATGCTACAGAAAAGCATGTATGCTTCAATATCTAAGTAATAACTTCCAAATAATACAAAACATGAAAGGGAGTTTTATTCCTGACACTACAACAATATTTGATTTTGCTTAATTAGTCAACTGATTTAACAGCATTTGTTGAATCTTTTGTGCTATGGACTGGCTTGACCACTAGGAATACGTGATTAATTCAACACATGGCCTTCCCCTACACAGGCAATGTTCTGGTGGCCAAAGCACAATAAATATAAAATTACTCCCCGCTCCCTCTTTCTTAGACATACTCACAGCAGGCAGTACAGGTTTTTCATTTTGTTTATTGTTTGCTCATTTTTTTTTCTGTTTCATGGGATTGAATCCATGGCTTCATACTAGCTAAGCAAGTTTTCTCCCTACAGACTTCCATAGTAGTAATTTCTTTGGAGCAATGTTTAATGGAATTATATAGGACAGAATCACCAGGAACACATAGGACATTGGACTGCAGCCTTTTGTGATAAGATCAACAAACATTTATGACAACAATCAAAACTCTTCCCCAGAACTACTGATGAAGCAGAACAGTGTGTTCAAGACATTATGCTACTCAGTGATTCTCACAATGTCCCACAATGCTCCATGATGCTCCACTGATCTTACAGTGCCTTACAATGTTTCTGGATGCTCCACAATTCTTATCTACTGCTTCCTGGCGTTTGCCATTGTAACCACAAAACTCTTACTATGTCTTCAAGGACCAAGAATTCTGGCCTCATAGTGTTGTCAATATTATTATACTGAATACATTTATTACCTTTTAAAATTATCTTTAATCTTTTTCTTACAGTCCAGTTGTTATCTCCTCCCAGTCTGCCCTCCAAAAATTCCTTATCATGTTCCTCCTTCCCCATCTCGAAGAGGATTTCCCAAACACACCAACCCACCCACCTCATTGAATATGGACCTCCAGATCCCAATTCTGTCTCTTTGAAAGATTTTTCATTAGGTATATGAAAAGTATAAAAAAATAAATAAAAGTTAATTCAACAATGAGGAAAGGCATTCAAATTAACATTGGGGAGGACGCAGCTTACAGGAAACAAACATCAACCAAAAACCATGAGAAATCACAGACATTAAAATAGGATTCATATGTTAATAATGATAGAAACACATATCAAAAACTAGTGAGTAAAAAAGGAAAAGGTACCACACATATGTATAACACTGTGTGCCCACATTCATAGAGGTCTCAAATAAAAACTCAAATTACACTTGAATATGAGACAATTCTTATAGTGTCACCCTCCTCTTCAAATTCTTCCATTGTTAACCTTGAGTTCTGTGGATTATGCCCTGGATACTCTGTACATTTTTGGCTAATATTCACTAATTAGTGAGTACACACCATGCATGTCCTTTTGGGTCTGAGTTACCTTACTCCAGGATGATATTTTGCAGTTCTGTCCATTTGTCTTCAAAACTCATGCTGTCCTTTTTCTTAAAAGCTGAGTGGTATTCCATTGTTTAAATGGACCATATTTTCTATATCCAGGAGTCTCACCTAACCTGGACACCCGAGATCTCTCAGATACTGAGCCACCAACAAGGCAGCATACGCCAGCTGATATGAGGCCCCCAACGTGTATACAGCAGAGAACTGCATGTCTGGACTCAGTCAGAGAAGATGCACCTAACCCTCAAGAGACTGGAGGCCCCAGGAAGTGGGGAGGTCAGGTGGGCTGGGGGGGGGTATGGGGACATCCTCATGGATAAGGGAGGTATGGGATGTGGAACAGTCAGAGGGTGGACAAGAATGGGGATAAAGTCTGGTCTGTAAAAAAGGATTAAATAAAAAATGGAAGAAAAAATAAAAGACAAAAAGAAGAAAGAGAGAGAGAGAAAGAAAGACAGAGAGACAGAAAGAAACAAAGAAAGAAAGAAAGAAAAAGAAAGAAAAAGAAAATGAGACAATTCAGCTGAAGCTAATGTGGTAGTTTGGATAACAGTGGCCCAATCTGTTCATATATTTGAATGTTCAGTCATCAGGGAATGGAATTTTTGATAAGATTACAAGTGGCACTGTTGGTGTATAAATGTCTTTGTTAGAAGTATGTCTCTGTGGTTGAGGTTTGAGGATCATTCCCGACCCTGCTCTCTCTGTCTCTGTCTCTGTCTCTGTCTCTGTCTCTGTCTCTGTCTCTCTCACTCTCTCTCTCTTTTTCTGTCTGAATCAAATACTATCTCAGCTCTATAGCTCCTTCAACGTTCTCCTGGCCCTCCCCTTGCCCTCTCACACACAGGTCCCTCCCGCCATCTGCCCTCTGCATTCTTCTCCCTCCCTAGTGAGATTGAAGCAACCTTACTTGGGCCCTATGTATCCTGGGTATTCTGTGCTTTTTTTTTTTTTTTTTTTTTTTTTAGCTGAAATCTACTTATTAGTGAGTACACACCATGCATGTCCTTTTGGGTCTGAGGTACCTCACTCAGGATGATATTTTATAGTTCCGTCCATTTGCCTGCAAACTCATGATGTCCATGTTCTTAATAGCTGAATAGTATTTCATTGTGTAAATGAACCAAATTTTCTTTATCCATTCTTTTGTTGTGGGACATCTTGGTTGTTTCCAGCTTCTGGCTATCAGAAATAAAGCTGCTATGAACAGAGTGGAACATGTGTCCCTGTGGGATGGTGGAGCATCTTTTGGGTATATGCTCAAGAGTGGTATAGCTGGGTCTTCAGGTCGATCTAATTCTAATTTTCTGAGGAACCCCCAGACTGATTTCCAGAGTGGTTGTACCAGTTTGCAATCCCACCAGTCTGGGATTTTTGTTTGTTTGATTTTTGTTTTGGCCCTTTCCCACACCCTCCAAACTAGTGGATAGATTGCCACATTTGAACCAAACATCATAGGAAGGTTCTTCAAACCATCTTTGCAGTAGAATGGTGGGGCAGCCAGGAACAGACATATCATTGTTATAAAAAAGCCTTTTATTAATAATACATCTTTATATTCCATAGTCTGTAGATCTCTGAGGTTTCTGAAGACCATCTATGATTATATCTCCAGTATATCTGACTTGCTTGTCTCTAGCTATCTAGTATCTACTTATATTTGAAAGCATCTACAGAAGCTAAATGAAGCTTATTTTTATAATTAACTAAACTAGTATCTAACATGACCAATAAATTTGATACAATGGTTATTAGTTTGCATTTCTTATTTATCCTAAATAGTTGTAAAGAATCTTTTGAAAGAACTAGAATTTATCATAAATTTTTCAGGATTACTAAGGTACAATACCCTAAAAAAGAGTTTAAAAATGTATACATAATATGTTGTAACAAAATAAAACCTTAAATATTTATCAATATAGAAAATCCATACTAAATAAAAATATTTGCTTTTTGATACTCTTTGGCCTGAAGGTACACTCAATAATTTAACTTTTAATATATTATTTTTATATCCCTGATTTTCTTTTCCACCCCCTTTCTTTTAATATTATATGGGGAAGAAAGAAGTAAAGACAAAAGAAATAAAAGAGAGAAAGATATCCCTGAATATAACCTTCCTTAACTAGCTGCCCCTCTGACCTATACCATTTACAATTAACCCACCAAAGGACCAAAATCCACCCCTCATGCTTTTTAGGAATGGAGCCTCATTCTCTTGAAATTGCTTCCTGTTGTCGGGAGTGAGTGTGGGTATGTGGGCCTGATCATAGTTTTTTATTGGGGTCCCAAAGAAAATTAGGTTATTGTTCAGTTTTAAAGTTGGCTGTAACATCTTTGGTTCAGTTTCTGTGTGGTGAGAAGGTTCAGAGACTAAAAGAAGTCCTGATTAGAATAGTCTGAGAGGCTGGACCACTGGGGTCAACGCCTTTGAAGCAGTACTGGATGCAAATTTTGATGAAACTGCTAATGCGGGAGTCTGAGGTTGGGTGTGTCAGAATAAATATATCTCAGCATCTCAGGATCCTTTTAGTTTCCCCAGGGTGAACCTTGTCAGGGCCTCTTTAACTTCACTGGTATGTGAAAACATGTAAATGTCCATAGATAATATACTTTTCTGCATTAACAAATGTATGGAACGTGTGGTGTGCCAAATCAGCTAATGATTCTCTGCTCTCTGCAAGTGTGTAAGGCATCTGTCTTCTTTTTAAAATGGGTTTGGACTCTGGAAGCAAACATATAATCTACTGTATGAAACTATTCTAAGGTAACTATTTTTATGCAGAATCTGTATTTTTAGTTCAGTTTATTGCATCTCGATGGGTTGTCACCATAATATCTCAAGCCTTTTTAGATTTTTTCCCCCACTGGAATCAGATTTTTTGCTGTCATTGTTGGTTCCACATTGGATTTTTAAAATATTAATTATTTTGACTTAAAGATACCTCTATTTTTTTCTATGGCTTTCAATCTAGCATTTAATAGTTTAGTCTTCTCTTCCTCTAAGTCTGTTTTATTCTGATCTCCCTTAAAGAGGAGATATTAATTTATAATCATTACTGACTCGACATATAATTTTTTTTTTTGTTGACAATAAAAGCAAACCTAGGTGGGGTCCTAATGCCCTTTTTAAACCATGTTTTCCATTTTTTAATATGGAAGCTATTTTCTTTTTTAGTCTCTCTAACTCTCTTCTTACTGTGGAGACTTTATTTTTCTTTCTCTCTTCTTTCTTTGGAGACTTTATGTGCTTATATTTAAAGTCAGTGTTTCTATGACTGTGTTTGTTCTCTTTCTTCAGCCTGCATCTTACTTTTAAAACATACTTATCTTGTTTTCTCCTCCTCAGAATTTTGATATGCATATATTTATATGTCATTCCTTTCTAACCTTAATGTCGTTTTTCGTATTTCATTTTTTCTAAACTCTTTTCTGTTCATGCATGACTTATTCTTTTTATTTACTTAATTTTCTCTTAAGGACTTTATTTTATTAATTTCAAAGTATTTATATGTGTCATGGTGTTTTATTCCCACTGCCTCTCTTTTATTTCTCATGTAAGCCTAATTCCAATTTCATCAGAAGGTCATTTAAACGTGGATTATTTCTGAGTCTCTCTGTGTGCCTTTGTGGTTCAACTCAAATATCTCACTGTGATTAGCCCCAGCGCAGTCATCAGCTCACACAGGAGCAGTTCTTCTCCCATACTGTAAGTTGTTTACTGGCTGGGAAGATGGTACCCGGAGCTATATAAGACTGGGGACATTCTCCTGTTGTGAGAATGGAGCCTCATGCTAGAATGCACTGGCTGGCAATGTACATTTTTGTCCTATGTAAGATATGGTCCACCTTTTTGAACCATGGTGTTGTGCACTGCATTTCCAGGGTGCTTTGTCTTAAAAGGTCACGACTGCACTGTGATGTCACACAGTTGTGCCAGCTCTATATGTGCAGTAGCACAGACTTGCCCCAGGTGTAGTCAGGTCAGAAATGTAGTTTTACCTCGAGGGGGCAGGGGCACCAAGCCCACAGAATCTCCTGTGCCAAGACTCACCATGTATTTGAGACAGAGTCTCTTGCCACCTGAATGCAAGAGTGCTCTGAGCTATTGCCATGGTTACAAGCCCTTCTCTATCCAGTGATAGGATTGATATTTCAGAAGTTGTACTTCCTGCTTTTTTTGACAGACAACAAATTTTTTATTTCTTTTATTTTCTGTATTATACTATAATTACACCACTGTTTCTTTCCTCATCTAAATCCTCTGATATGACCCCTCTTGTGCTTTTTTCAATTCATTGGTATCAAAGTCATATACCAGGGAGTCTTAATGTAACAATATTTCAAAATTGGTTGTAGCTTGCATATATACATATATATATATATATATATATCTGTATCTGTATCTATCTATCTATATATATATATCTGTATCTGTATCTATATATATATAGTATTTACTCATTCATTTACTTGCTTATTATGAAACAGTTACACCATGATTTGAAATAAACCCAAGTCAGACAGGCACATATGAGAATCTGCCATCAAGTGGATACTGTATGAACCATGTCCTTGTAGAGGCCCATGTGAGAGGAGCATCAAACTGTGGCCCACCCAGTAGCACAACTACCATGGGCATGCACCTGACAGGCAGAACAGTAAGGACTAACTATCCTGAGGACTTCATGCTGTTATGGACCATAGCTCTGCTTGTTGTACTCAGTTCTCACATCCTTTCTATCTAAGGGTTGTGTGAAAACTCAGAGAGGTCTTCTAGTCCCTCACTTGGCAGTATTATAAGCACACACAATAATAAAGTTTGATCATTGTTAAGCATTGCTGCTGGAACAGGTTAGTGATTCACTCACCACCCTTGAAAATAATTTAGAGATGTAGATCATCAGCAATGACCACAAGCTTTAGAAAGAACTTGGAGATGTGGCATGTTAGTTACGTTAGGATAAGTTGTTTATATCCATGGCTCTACTGATAAAATATTATGTATTAATTTGAAGTTCAGAAAGGAACGCTCTTAGTAATTGGGTTGCGGATTGTTTGTGACCAGTGAACAAGAACAATGGGAGCCCTAGCAGCACTACCTGATACGACTCTCTTTCTAGAACTGGGCAAGTGAACAAGGTGATGATTAACTTCCTGTACACGTTATTGCCCTCGGCTTCCAGATGACTTAATACAAACATTGATAATCAGTAGATGTGCACACTGAAGATTTAAAGTAGAAATGACTGATAGACTTTTATGTAAATTTTAGATTTGTGAATCTCTTAAGATTTATGTAAGATTATTTTCTAAGATAAATAATAAAATAATTGATCTTCTCTTTATTAACTATAAATTGCAACCTGTCAGTAAAAATAAAATGGCTGAGAAAATTGCATGGCTTTCTTATAACTTTTTAATCTATAACAAGTAGTTTAGTTATGAATGTGTGTAGGCTTTTGAGAATGATTTCTTTCCTACTTCACTTGTAATATATAAGCTGTTTTTCAAGTAAAGATGTTAGGAAACATACTTTTTAAAAAACCCAGGATAGCAAAAGCTATCCTTAACAACAAAAGAACTTCTGGGGGAATCAGCATCCCTGATCTCAAGCTGTACCACAGAGCAGTAGTGATAAAAACTGCATGGTATTGGTACAGTGACAGGCAGGTAGATCTATGGAATAGAATTGAGGACCCAGAAATGAACCCACACACATATGGTCATTTGATTTTTCGACAAAGGAGCTAAAACCAGTGGAAAAAAGACAGCATTTTCAACAAATGGTGCTGGTTCAACTGGCGGTCTTCATGTAGAAGAATGCAAATTGATCCATTCCTATCTCCTTGTACAAAGCTCAAGTCCAAGTGGATCAAGGACCTCCATAAAACCAGTTACACTGAATCGAATAGAAGAGAAAGTGGGGAAAACTCTCGAACACCTGGGTACGGGGGAAAAGTTCATGAACAGAACACCAGAGGCTTATGCTCTAAGATCAAGAATAGACAAATGGGACCTCATGAAATTGCAAAGCTTCTGTAAGGCAAAGGACACTGTCAATAGGACAAAATGGTAACCAACAGATTGGGAAAAGATCTTAACCAATCCTATGTCCGATAGAGG